>CAJQZM010034534.1:8121-21506 GCA_907164665.1 Colias nastes
CAGTTTACGTGACATTTTAATATTATCGTGTAATACTTTATTGGACGGATAAGTTTTATCCAAGCATTGAAAAATCGGCCCTAAGTCATATTGACCGTTTTATCATGACATTTAAATAATAATATAATGTATCGAAGTATCGAAAGTCACATTTAAACACAAAAAGCACCAGAAGACGTCATACCTCGATTAATATTCATATTTTTTATTAATTTAATACTAATCTACTCTAATCAGTTTTTATGGATATGTTACCGGAAATGTATGAAATCAAGGAATTGTATACAAATCCTAGGAAATGTGTACAATTCCGATACCATTTAGGAAATGTATAAAATATTGTTTAATAAACTATTTAATGCATAGATATCCTAGGAAATATAAGTATAATCTTCCTCGGAATTGTATATAATTCCAATATCGTATTAGGAAATGTATAAAGTAAATGATTTCTGTAATAAAACACTGTATCGGGTAACAGTCTTACCGTAAAATAATAATAATATGTTCATATTATCTTACTAATTATCATTTCTTAAATCCACTTATATTCAATCAAATCAAATTTTTATTTCGTAAGTAATCAGTCCCCTCGTCCCGCTGTCCCCGTGTACATGTCCCAGTCGGATTGTATTATCCGCCGTATTACAAACAGCCGGCATTTTGTAATATGCCGAAATTCGTCTTTTTACAAAATTCTACAAAAAGAAGGTCGCGAGCCGACGGAGCCCCACTTCGTGGGGTTCTTACTTCTATGTAGTTTTAAAAAACACGAACCTAACCTAACCCACCCCCTTATCCAAACCAAAAATTTATAATTACGAATTTTCGGCCCTCCCCCCCTCGTACCTTCCAATATCTTAGATGTTTTACATTTCCGATTGCTATTTAGGAAATGTATAAATTTCCTAGGCAATGTGGATAAAATAATTTATTTCACACATTTCCGTGCGATTTTAGGAATTACATACATTTCCTAGGAATTTTATACAATGACGGATTACATACATTTCCGTTAACAGATACAATTTTACACACGATTATATTTGATACAATATTAAATGTGACAAATCTCTATTTTATCGTATTTTTTATTGTTTATCTCGTTTGAAGCTATTGCTTATTAATTTGGATTATTCTGGTATATAGATCAATAGATAAAACTCAAATAAACTTGTTTAAATATTAATATTCTAAGATATTTAATTATCAAACCATACGTATTCCATCCATCCCACCTTTCGTATCCCATGAAGTATGTTTTTCATACAGAAGAAAACAGGCGGTTAAATTTTCTCCTATAGACTGAGGTATAAAAAAATTTAAATGGCTGTTTTCTTCTGTATCAAAAACATACTTCAAAATATTGAATAAGTTTCTATTCTATTTTCATAACATTTAAAAAAAATAATTTTATTGTTTAGGTACGAATGCGATGTTAAATATATACACCATCTGCGAAGAAACAGTAAGGATACCAGTATTCTTAAATTAATCTCACAACGAGATTGACCGCAGATTAAACTCAAACTCAAACTCAAACATTCATTTATTCAATTAGACTACTATTTAGTAGCACTTTCGAATCGTCATTACATGAGTATTTTTAACATTTACCACCGATTCGGAAAGCAGTATCTATGGAGAAGAATCGGCAAGAAACTCCATAGTTGCTCTTTTAAATTATGTCAATATTACATAATATGTAACTTATATCTAACTACATAATATATCATAATATGCCAAAGAACTGTCCTGTGGTTTTTACGCGATAACCCTCCATGGGTCTTTATCGTCCATATATTCCTGAATACTGTAGTACGCTCTCTGAACTAGTACATTTTTTATATAAGTTTTAAATTTAGAACTACTAAACTCTTTAATATTGTGAGGAATTCTATTATATAAGCGTATACCTTGACCCATAAATGAATTTTTAACTTTAGCTAATCGGAAAAATGGCATTTCAATTCTATTCCTGTTCCTTGTGCCATAATCGTGTCTATCTCCTACTCTTGTGTGTAAGTCGGAGCTTTTGTGTACATGCAAAATATTATTAAATATATACTGTGATGGTACAGTAAGGATACCAGTATTCTTAAAATGATCTCTTAGTGAGTCCCGAGCACGTAAATTATATATAGAGCGAATGGCTCTTTTCTGTAAGATAAATATAGTTTCTATATCTGCAGCCCTGCCCCACAGTAGAATTCCATAGGACATAATGCTATGAAAGTAGCTGAAATAAACCAATCTAGCTGTATCTTCATCGGTGAGATGCCTTATTTTTCGGACTGCATATGCAGCTGAACTGAGCTTACCTGCAGCGGTGTTGACATGGGCTCCCCACTGTAGTTTCTCGTCCAATGTTAACCCTAGAAATACAGTAGACTCAGTAGGATGCAATACCTCCCCGTTCAAGGTAATATCTCTGTTCAACTTTTTTACATTAGGAAGTAAAAATTCAACACAAGTGGTTTTTTTGGCATTTAATAATAAATTATTGGCAGTAAACCATTCAGATATGTGTAAAAGAGCACTGTTCACTTCGTCAACATTTGGGTCATGCCTATCCACATTAAAAATTAATGAGGTATCATCTGCAAACAGAACTATTTCACACCTATCCTGCAAATAATAGGGAAGATCATTAATATATACCAAGAACAAGAAGGGACCTAAAATTGACCCCTGTGGAACACCAATGTTAATTGACGCACCGCTAGAACGTTCTCCATTAACAACTACAGTCTGTATCCTATCATGCAGGTATGACGCTATGAGGTTCTGGGCTTTTCCTTTAATTCCATAGTGATTAAGTTTACGTAACAAAGTACAATGTTCAACGCAGTCAAATGCCTTGGAGAGGTCACAAAATATCCCCAGAGCATTTTTTGAGTTTTCCCATGCTTTATATATATGTGTTAGAAGTGCAACTCCAGCATCTGTGGTTGAGCGCCCCTTTGTGAAACCAAACTGTTTGGTGTGCAGTAAATTATTAGATGCAAAATGACTACTCAATTGGTTTAATATTAACTTCTCGAATACCTTACTTAATGTTGGTAAAATAGAGATAGGTCTATAATTGTTACAGTCTTCTTGATCGCCCTTCTTAAATAGAGGTATAACTTTACTAAGCTTTAGTAAATTAGGAAATGTACCATAGTCACAACACTTATTAAATATGAAAGCTAAATTTTTCGCAATATTTTCTATTATATTATTAACTAAATTTACGGACATTCCCCAAAGATCACAAGTATTTTTTAGATTAAGCGTCTTAAAGGCAGTAACAATATCACTAGCAGTTACGTGTCGTAATTCAAATAATGTACTGCACCCCGCAACATGGTCCCTCAAAAAGGTTTCTGCAAGTGCTGAAGACGAATTTAAACTATTAGTAATAGTAGCAGGGACACTACTGAAGAATTCTTCAAAAGCAAGCGCAACATCAGCACTTTTGTCAATAACCCTGTCATTATTTACAAGTTTTATGGTATTACTTGATTTGCTTTTACCCATTTCACCATTAATAATTGACCAAACTGTTTTAACTTTATTATCAGAGTCGCGTATTTTTTCTTTGATATATAAACGCTTTGCAGTAAAACAAACTTTTTTAAAAATTTTTGAGTAATTTCTAACATAACTAAGAAAAGATGGGTCTTTATTATATTGCTTCATACCATATAATTCATAAAGAATGTTCCTGCACCTATGTATACTAGCTGTCGCCCATTTACTAAATGGTAAATCCTTGGTAATATTTAAAGATTTAACTTTAAATATTTTTTCAAATTCATTATGTACTAAATTAAAAAGATTATTAAACATTTCACAAGGACTATTAGGAAAGGATTGATCATTTAGTACGGGCAGGTTTTTATTAATATTATTCCTAAATTTATTAATGCCTTTTTTAGTTATAGGCCTAACATTAATCCTTTTAAATGTAGGTATGCAATCCCATTCAAAAACTACTTTCTGGCCACAGTGATCCGAAGTCAATGTATTGAGAATATTTTTCTCTAAACAGATGCAGTCACAGTATATATTATCAATACAGGTTGCAGAAGTAGGTGTAATTCGTGTGGGTTCATTAAAAAGTTTATATAGATTAAATGACTGAAATAAATTAACAATTCGTGTAGCCGTTTGTGTTTGTAAAAGTAAATCAATATTAAAATCACCACATACTATAACTTTTTTTTTACTCCTGCTTAGACGCTTTAATATTTCTTCCATGACTGTCTCAAACATATTATAGTCACTGGAAGGGGGTCTATAAACGCAAACAATAATATAACGCTCCAGCTCCACACAGGACAGTTCAATGGTCCGTTCTACAGAAAGATTAACAATGTCAGTTCGTTCTTTACATTTTACACTATCATGTACAAAAATAACAGAACCTCCGTGAATAGCCTGTGTCCTAAAGTATATACTTTTTAATTTGTAATTTTCAATATTTACTAACGACTGACATTGTTTAAGCCAATGTTCTGTTACACAAAATATTTTAATATTGTTATCATTCAAAAACAATTCTATTTCTAACAATTTGCTAGCCAAGCCTTGAATATTTTGATGCACAATGGAAAAAGACTGCTTAGCTGTTGTCTTATATACTAGTTTAAATCTAGCTTAGGGCTAGATTGTCTGTCAACACTTAACCTAGGTTGATGTATATAATTACTACTACATAAAATTATAGTAGATTGATGGTCTGATACCGAACATGTACCAGACTGGTTAATATTATATGCTATTAACATAGCAAGTTCACGCTTATATCTAGATGGCAGATACACTGTATTCTTTGTCAAAGTAAAAGATTTAATACATAAGTTAATGTCAAAGTAAATAAATGCATCACGATGATGATTTGTTAGGTTATACAATTTTAAATTCATATTATGAATTAATCTATTTTGTTCTTGTGTTAAACCAGGTAGGTATGGCAAGGTACACAACATAAATTTACATTTAGTCTTACTACTAATATCTAACATTTTTTTAAATCCTACATCAATATCCTTATTATTTATATTTAAACTGTCCCCATATAATATAATTACAATATTATTCTTATTAAAGCTGAAATGATCCAGTGATTTGATTATATATTTATATGAACTATTAGGCGTACAAACATTAGTAACTTTAAGCCCTAAGTTGTTAAGCATAGCGCCAAATCCCTGACCAATATTATCAGACAACATAATAATTTCCTGCTTTGAAAGGTATTTAGTATTACTGGTTGGAATTGTGGTAGTGGGTTTAACACTATGTATGTCTGTGTAGTCAGACTTATGGGGCGTTAAATTACATACAGAACCAAATGAAAATTAAAGATGTTATATTTTTATGCATTTTATATATTTAAGATGGAACTTAGACCAACAGTGCTTATTCGAGCACACTTCACAATAACTAAACAAATATATCATAATGTGCATATTTTTCTTTAAAAGTAGTCATGAAACTCATGTAAGTATAACAGTCCTTGGTTGGTTTTACCGTACTCTCAAATTAAATCAATATTATGTCTTATGTGTATTTCTACATAGAGTTTAAACTTCTGGTTAGGTTTCCGTGAAGAAATATAACTCTTACCAGAATAAATAATTGCCCTACAAAGAAACGATAGCCTGGTGGCAGTTTATTAGATAAACTACAATTGCACTCATTTTACAATACTTATAATATAATACACAAACCATTAATATTTTAACCTGGATTGCACACAGATTTTGACCACCTTACGGCTACCTACATATTAATATAGAAAGAGAATCCTATATACAAATATTTTAAGTAAATTTCCTTTATTTCTATTTAAGGAACGTTACATCATTCTAATCTTATTTATTATTTATCCAAAAATAATTATAATACGATAACAATTCACGTTTTGGACGAAATCTAATTAAATATTCAGACTGTGATTCAGACCAATTTAAAGAAGACTACAACAAAGTCACAAATATATAAATATAGTACATTAAACATAATGTAGATTCGTTTTAAGTCGTAAAACTACCTGTTCTAGTATTGAGACCGTTGAAAAGCTGATAAATTAAGCAAATCTTAAAATTTATTATAGAAACTTAAGTACCTATACTTATAACGGTGGCAAAACATAAACTGTTTATGTGAAAACATATAAATCATAAAAAACATATAAACATATAAATCCATATTCATAAATCAATAGCTATCTCAATACTTTCGATTATTATCGCCGTAAAACCGTGACAGACGTGAAACAAAATACTTCCTCCATCGTTTATCAAATTTAGTTCGCAAAAGGTGCATTTTAAGTATTTTAGACTGGATCGCATTGTGACTCAAAAGCTCTTATTGACCGAACTTTATACCGCGTCGTATATGGGAAATACATAAAAATATTGACATTCAAAATATTTATCAATCAGTGCTCGTTTTATTGAAGTACTCAATACATATTGATCTCTTTCCATACCTGGCGATGCGTTATTGACGCACGCGATTTAAACAAACAAAGAATTGCGTTCCCAGTATCTTGATAATGTACACAGTGAATATCATCTGTTTTTATTTTTAAGAGAATTATGGTATTTGCAAATCACGCCTCTTGTGTTTTCCTATTTTTAGTTTGAGTGTTGACACTTAACTTTAGGAACATGTTTCCGAAAACCGCGTGCGTCAATGAATTAATTAAAACAGTTGCAAGTGGGCTTTTCCTAATAAAATTGTTACCTTTTTCCCTGTTTGTAATATCGTGGTATAGGCATGAAGTGACCTTAAATAAAAATTATATTGGAATTAGGTAGAGGGAGTTTTCTGGATAGGAAAGTTTAATTTTCAAAATAGACAGATATGAAAAATATAGGTATGACATAGGATAATGACAATACGTACAACTTATTTGTAACACTTTCCAAATCCAGCAGAATACCTATATCCGCCTATATCCTATAGAAATTCAAACATCATCATTCATTTATATTAGACTATTACACTACATTTGCGTATTGTATGAAAACATCAATAGCAATTCTTAAACACGTAATATTCAATCTACTTCACAATAATTGCAAACAAAACAAACATCTCGTGATGTTTCGTGTTTGATTTTATGATGAACTATTTCCATGTAATGTTTTCTTTGTTTTATTGTTTGATCTTAATCACTATCATCAGAAATTTAAATTCATACTATGAGTACATACTACGAGACAATTTTTCAAGGAATATGAATCATGTAACCCCTTATACAAGAGCTACACTATATTTTACACACCATTTAATCTTATCTGATTTTAATTAGTAGCAGGAAATGTAACGCGAGGAAATAATAAAAATCAATGCGATATTAATATAACCTGTAAAATGTAAATGTGACAAGATGTAAGGAAAGGCCATGGTAGCAAATTTATTAAATTTGTATGTTTCACGGAATATGTGGCAATAATTATTTCTTCAACATATTTTATTCAATTAGACCTTATTATTCACAGTCACGGTGAAGATAATTCATACAGGTTTATAAATTGGAAATGAAAAGCTATGCACATTATATTATAATGAAAGCCATAGATAGGAAGTCAGACCTGATTATGATGAATGATATTCCTACCAGTTCAGTGACTATACTAGTTAATCATCCCCTTCAGATGAGAAATTATAGTGTAGACCACCTTAGTCGTTACTTAGAAAAAAATAGGTGCACTAAGCTTGCGTGAATCAAAAATGAAATAATATCCATTGTCCACAAGGTGTTTTTATTTGTTTCCACTATAATAATTATTGTAATAAACAAAAAAAACAAGTATTTTTTATCAGAATATTTGGTTAAATAGTTATTAATAACTTATCGATTGGTATATCAGAATATTCCATATTATCTCACTCAGTAGTATTAAAAAAAGTTGTAGACAATTTGACAGCCAACCCCGTAATTCATTCCTTTGGGTCATTCCTTTTTCAATACTTTGTGACTCGAGTGTCTAATTTCACAGCACGTCTCTAATCATAATCAAAAACTAATAAAATATACATTAATTATAATAATGTTATTGCTTAAATATTGTTTATAACCCCTTTTTATTACATTTGGATAAAAAGAGCGCCGCTATATTTCACAGTGAATGAGTGTGGTAACTTTCCGATGTGAATAAATTTATATCGGAGCATTGCTTGATCACCCTATTAATATAATGAATGTAATTTGTGAATTGATTGATTTGAATCATGTAATTGCAGACGTAACACATTACTCGTCTTTTTAACCGACGTTCACAAACGTAAGTTACTTTTCCGAAACGGTGAAGGAAAACATCGTGAGGAAACCGACACATCGAAGAATCAAAAGTTTTCAAAGAGAATTATGGTATTTGCCAACCCGCACTTGCTCAGCGTGGTGGATTATGGCCTGTACCCTCATAAGAGGCCCGTGTCCCAGCAGTGGGAACGTATGTGGGCTGATGGTGATGATGATGATTTTTTGGAAAGTGTTATTAGTAAAGCGTTAGCAATTCCATAATTATAAATATCTATACGAATGAGAAAAATAATTCAGTTTCCAAATCGATTCACAAAACTCTTTCTCCTGGTAGTAAGCTAACTAACGTTATTTCTTTGTTTTTTTATCGTAGGTCGAAGGAATGGCTGGTGTTTTTATAATATATAATCTAAATCAATTACATAAATAAAATATTTGTTTTGACGCAATACTGTTGTTATGTTAATAAGTTAATTAGGTATCTGGCAATCGGTAACGGTATTATCTATTAAGATCGATAAACGTTAATATTTTAAAAGAATTAGCAAGCTATTATTATTTAATATCCAAAAAATATTACTATGTAACGTTTTTACGATTATTGCAGTCGTGAAAATGAAATTCATATTAACTTTTAATTAAAACTTTGTTCAAATCTAGAAGAATGAAATATTATTTAAATCTACCTCTTTTTGGAATTGTCTTTATGTTTTGTCACCGTAAATCCTATAATAAAAAGAAAAACATATGTTAATGACTCATGGTCTCACGTGTCTAAGTTGCATACACGAATCAATTTATAAAGCGACAAAACCAGATTTTTAAATGCATATTTTATATCAATGGCGGCGACATCGCCTCAGTGGATGAGCAAAAGTTTGTAGATAATTCTCGGTTCAAAGCTGGTGCTATTAAAATAAGATAACTCAAATACAATTGGTTAATATTAAAAACTAGCTGTGCTCCGCGGTTTCACCCGCATTGCTCCGCTCCTGTTGGTCTTAGCGTGATGATATATAGCCTATAGCCTTCCTCGACAAATGGGCTATCTAACACCGAAAGAATTTTTCAAATACGGACGGACCGTAGTTCCCGAGATTAGCGCGTTCAAACAAACAAACAAAATCTTCAGCTTTATAATATTAGTATAGAAAAGTATAGATACGTAGATAATGACGATTCAAAAGTGCTTCTAGAAGAAGTTTAATTGAATAAATAAATGTTTGAGTTTGAGTTTTGAAATTCCAAAGGGCTAAAGAAACTAAGAGCCCTAAAAAATTGAACTGAAACACAACATGTAAAATTCATCTGCCCTAGAGGTACTCTAAGTCTAAGGGAACAGAACTTTTATATCGTAACAATATCAAAGTAAAATAATATGTACTCATAATATTACAACTCCACTCTTTTACCTACTGATGCATGCATGTTTTCAGCAGATATCATTTATTTTTCTTTCTTTATTTATAACATAAATACGACCAGTGTAGCACAGCACTATTAATAATTCATACAATTAACGACTCCTTTATATATTTTTTTCCTATATATTTAAGGTGGCTTTAATAATAATAATTAAAAACTTTGAGGGCTGTAAAAAACGGAGTACAATCCATTATTTATCAAATGTCTTCAGTAATTCATTATTTATTTTCAGTAATTCGTTTATCTGATTAAATATACTATTCATTTATATTATTAATATCGACAGCTAAAACATCTTTATTTCTATGTACATATAATCACATAAAATCAAACACGATTAAATAATAAATCAACTGGCTGTTTTCCTCCTTTCATGGAATTTAAATGTCGTTTAATACTCCTTATATTTATCAAACAACATTTAATTGATTATCTTTGTTTGATTATTATAATTATCTTCGTGAAACCTTATCTTACTAATATAATTGCATTAGTAAAAGTAAAGATTTTTAGAAGTTTGTGATGAAAAAACGCTATTAGTAGAGTAAACATAGATATAGGTTCGTTTTTTTCTGAACGTCTAGACATCGTCGAGATCAGGCGTCGAGAATCTTAATATCATTTTGACTGAGTGTGAGTACCTATATATTTTTCTTTAATGCACCTAATAATAAACCAATTTCTATTTCCAATAATTTGATAACTGAGAAGATACTTATTCAGATGAAATAAAAATAGAATCGTTCAAGCGTTTTTTTTAATTGTTAACTTCGAATACCCACACATCAGTAGATATGTTATGTTATTGTATTGTATGTATGTATGTTCTACGTTTGCTGCTTTCTTCTTAATTAGATATTTATCGTATGTAAAGAAAATATATGAAGAAGTAATTTGATACCGAATCCACAATAAATTGCGAAACATGTAGCAAGTGATAAAAATAACGGTATCAATTAAATTCATTATTTAATCAATACATTCTCTGAGTATCGTATTACACCAAATGCAAACGTATTTCATCCAAAACTGTAATTGTGAAAGCTTAAGAGATTACATGGTTATCCAAATAATAGAATACTTTGACCCGTAGATTGTAGAATGAAATCATATCTCATAGTATATGTAAATAGCATTATTTATTACATGACTCCACTGACCCATTGAGTACGACCCGTAATATGACATCAATAGACTGCATACTTATGTTTTGTTTGTACTAGCTTTCACTCGTTCTAAATTATTCAAGATTCAATTTGTTATATGCAGTACTAGCTCTCCGCCGCGGCGCCCGTTTTGTCTTAAACCTAATAAATTATATACTAAAACGTTGTCTCTTGAATCACTATCTATAAAAAAGTCCGTTGCGTAGTTGTTGCCTGAAGTAAATAAATTAATAAAATTATAGATTTAAGCATGCATATACATAGGGACAATGAAAACGTCTTTGTTTTATACTAATTAGTGATATTTCAGGTATTCCAGCAGATTCCATTTCATTCTAAAACACAGTCTATATTTTTTTATAATTCTCTTAAAAAAATATTCACCTTGTTGCTCTCACTTGATAAATGATGTTTCTTACAAAATCTTTTATATTCAATTCACCAATCCGTCGACTCTGCAAATCTAGCAAAATACTAAGAACATGCCAAAAAAATTGGTATAATTTAATATACAAACATCCATATACCATACGTAAATTATTAAGACATACCTACTAAGGAGAGTTCCTTCCGCCACAGTTGTAAAAATAAAGCTAATAATGTTATACATTTAATTACCACGCTATTTCGTAGAAATAAATCTGAAAGTAGAAAATTACCCGGTCGAGCTTGGCGCTGACCACCGCTTACTAAATTTAAATAAATGTCAATGATAACGGTGACAGTAGAGCAAAAGTTAAGGTCAACATTTGGTCAAAAGTTCAATATGTCGGATATCCATCTCAATCTCGATTAAGGACTTCTCGTATCGATTAATCACGAAAGCGGTGCTTTTATGTTTGACACTGCTTAGCGACACCGAACTGGATATAAAATATTATGATTTACGCTCAGAAAAATAATAAATTTTAATTAACGCTTTCGTGTAGTAAGCAAAAAATAAATTGCGACGTAAACATTATAATACCGCTAATTTACAGCTTTTTAAGAACGTCTTTTACACCTCCATGCGTCACATTCGTCCGACTTAATTGAAATGGACTAAGTCTATGGTCTTTGGGCAAATATTTTGAACGAGAATTTGACGCACTTCATAGGTAAACTGATACAAGATAATTAACACTTGGTAAATATTTCTCTTCTTTTTGTTTTCTTTTCTGTATTTACGTCCGTGTAAAATAAATTGGACACACGCAATAATGTATTATTTGTGTATTAGTGTATTATATTGTATTAACACTTTATTATAAGTACACTTTTCACAGGTTTGTATAAGAGCACGTGTTCATAAATTTCAAACACGTGCTTATTTCCGCTTTAGACTATGATAATAAAATCCCTTGTACCAAGACTGAGCTTCCATCCGAAATATTTTTTATCAAATTAGTAGCACGGTGGTAATGAGCCTTAATATCCTATTTGTTTTCCATTGCCCCTTTTGTAGGCACTGTACAAATGACGTATAAATCATAGTAGACATGTAAATGAATTATCGGTAAAATTCCATCAATCTTTCTTTAGTCACACAGATCACATACCCTTTATTTGCGCTTAATTATCATAAAGACAATGTATTTGCTGAAAGGCGCCAATAGCAAATAAATTTTGACCGTCGTGATATTTTTTACTCATTAATTCCATCCTTAAATAGAGAGATGTCTAATAAAAATTATCATATTGGTTTCTGGACATGTATTAAAAATTATGTGATTCTTTCATGAAAATATATAGCCCGAGTAAGATAGAGTGAATGAACTTTGGAGATATGTATTTTCATAAAGATTCCATGATTGACCATGATACCTAAATATATATCAAATACTATATAGCTTTATATGGCTCATTAGGGTAAAAGTGGGATAGATGCCCCACTTTTTGAAATAGCCTCATAATTTTAAAAATATGAATCTTATGCGAACACTTTGTATGAATATAGCTAGGTTAATTAACTGTTTTGAATTACTATACATATTTTTTATCCTATTAATAGAAATTACACGCGAGACTGGGTTAAATATTAGTTTGAAATGTAATTAGAATGCACTGCGATTCCACACAGCTACCTAATTGATTTACAAATCGCAGCTAGTCAACGACTATTAGCAAAGTGAAGGTAGTTGGGTCAAACGTCGTATAAACAACGTCCGAGCCCCTAGGCACGATCCGTACGATTGCGCCACGAGTCAAAGGAAAGCGGCAATTTATAGTATTTGACAGCTAAGCATGTTCTGACAGGTGACAGTGACAACTATATTGACAATTATTCATCCACAAAAATATTAAATCAAAAGTTACGTCTAACACGGCCATACTGACAAACGTACGTCCTCGTACGCCTTTTCTCGTATTACAATACAACGGTAGTTCATCTCGGGATTTCAAAAACACACTGCCTCGGCCACACTGACCATACTTTTCTACGCACTCGTTAGTAAAACAGCGACTAGACAATACCTCAACGCTCAAATCCGACTAGCGAGTCAACTCACTACGGACATACAGACGGCGACTTGACGGTATATCTACGC
>CAJQZM010034534.1:21516-34666 GCA_907164665.1 Colias nastes
GAAATACATCACTACGATACGTCAGCGACTAGACAATACCTCAACGCCAGGGTTCGACTAGCGATTTGCATCACTACGAGCCAATAACTCTCATCGTCAAAAAAAATTCGGCACATGCTTCGGGCACCACTCGCCACGCCAGGGCACCATATTATGCTGTGCCGCGGATTGAGTCTTCTTTCCGTAGTCACCACAACGAGTTTCAACTCGTATCGACCACTAGGCAGGATGTTCACTACTTCGTAGGGCCCTCGCATCCCTGAATATAATTTACCTGTGAACTGAGAGGTTTTTATTACAAACACTGGACCGCAGCCCAGATAGCACACACAATTTCTTCGATGGACTACATTCCCGTTACAATAATCCACGTAACAAACTTTTACTTTACACAACGCACGAAAAAAAACACAAATGCCAGTTACAAAACTACGTAAACTTAAACACATTTAAAAATAGTGGGCTTGAATTCTATCCCAATTCTGATAATAGAAATTACACGCGAGACTGGGTTAAATATTAGTTTGAAATGTAATTAGAATGCACTGCGATTCCACACAGCTACCTAATTGATTTACAAATCGCAGCTAGTCAACGACTATTAGCAAAGTGAAGGTAGTTGGGTCAAACGTCGTATAAACAACGTCCGAGCCCCTAGGCACGATCCGTACGATTGCGCCACGAGTCAAAGGAAAGCGGCAATTTATAGTATTCGACAGCTAAGCATGTTCTGACAGGTGACAGTGACAACTATATTGACAACTATTCATCCACAAAAATATTAAATCAAAAGTTACGTCTAACACTATCATTTATAGATAATGTGTAATAAATATTTTTGTAGAACACCTTTTTTGAGGATAGATGCCTACCTAGTTGGATAGTTGCCCCACCATGAAAATACTAAGGAGGATAGATGCCTGCAGAGTGGGATAGATGCCTTACATACTCTATAAACGCGAAATCTAATAAAATTTATATGATAAACCAGCAAATGTCATGTTAACATAGTTGTTCTGTTGTTCAAGAATATACTTGCGCTCGCACTCCTTCTTTTCTTTTGTATTTTCGTGGCCTGGTTCTCTTACAATCAGTATAAGGGCAGATCATTAATAAGTAAGTATACATAACAAAAAAAAGCAAATTAAACGAGTAAAATCGGTTAACATAGAGAAAACCTCTGACGTAATCAGGTAAAAATATAAACAGTACCTGTGATTATCGATAATTACATGTACATATATTGTATTGAGGGATAGATGCCCTTAGAGGCCCCTAAGGGCATCTATCCCTCGAAAATAAAGGGGCAACTATACTTTTTGATAAGGATAGCTGCCCCAGTATTTTTTTTATTAAATAAAAACAAAAGAGCCACTATTTTCACTTAGATTTGTACTTAATGAACCAGTGTATAGACATAATAAGAAATATAGTGAAATTTATTAATACTTATAAAGTTATGCAAAGGCAAATATCAACCTTTTTAAATTTTAACGTGTTCGTGAAGTTCGCCGCGGATATTATAACACGCACTAGCGAAACACGTCTTCACCAAACAACAGCTCATGCGTACCCGAGGTGCGGGGTGATAGGAGCTCCTATTTAAATCATTAATTCGTAGTCACGACTCTGGGAAGTGAGGTTTTTTGAAAATGAGGCATCTATCCTAGTGCGGCATCTATCCCACTTTTACCCTAGCTATCCTTATATTTTATACTAAATCACAAAAACTTGAATACTAAAACGTATATAAGCAACATCTTCTAATCAAATATGAAAATCAAAACATAGTGAATCACTAGAACGTATTTCATACACATACGTTTATTATAAATAGGCTTTGTATTTTTTGTAAGTGGTATATTCGGAAGTACTGACCTGAACATATTGTATTACAGAATATTCTGTCACTAACAGAAATCTATATATTAGTAACTTTACCAATCATCCCAGTTCAAGCCGGGCGAAGCCGGAGTATGATCCAGTGTAAAATAATATTAATATTGTTTATTTGTATTAATTACAAACTCAATTGTACGTTAATTAGGCAACTTGTATTACTAAGTTATATCCTTGTGTATTTTTTACTGCTGATTGACAATCGATCTGCTCTTAAATGATGATTTTTTTCTAAAATATGATGATTTTTTTTTTTCATGAGAATGTTTAATTTTTTTAATTTCATCAATAATAGTTGACCAGTCTAAGTTCAAATATACCTTATATTTTACCTATAATAATCTATGTTTTCTTAATTTTTACCAAGATTCTTCAATGCTACGCCCACGCATTAACATCTGTAGTGTAGGTACTAGGAACACGGCCAATTATAACCAAATATTTAATGATCGTTGTTGTATATTTCCTAGAGGCAAGTTCAAAGGAAATAAAACACGGAAAAGGTTTTCTTTGAAATGTTCGAGAGCCTGAAACCGCAGAACAACCTTAACTAAAAGGTTAATAGTTAAGACATTTTAACACAAATACGCTACTTTATTTGTATGAATTATTGTATTTGTATTGTACGTGTTGATTCTTTAAATTTTGTGATAAATGGTAATTCAATATTGTGTTTTTAATGTCTGGAAATAAGGAAAAGTTTCACATCTAACTTTAGTTGATGATAGTGAGAGCATAGATAAGGGGTTCTTAAAAATATAGGTATAATAAATTATGCTACAATACAAAACTTATAATTTTGTATTCTTATTTATTCAACAAATGTAAAGAATCGAATGTTTTCACACTTCATAAACTGCGTACTCATAAAACGACTCGTTTAATCCATCCACTCGTTTAATCCTTCATTTTAATCCATAATTTTTTTAATATTATAATAATTGACACTATAATTTATATAATCTGTGGTTTAGTGATGGTTTTGAATCAGTTCGTCACGATAAGACTTGGCCATAAAGATTTGCAGAAATTTAAATATTTTAAAAATATTTACACGCTTCAAATGTTACACCTAAAATTTCACAGATTAAACAAGACAAATATCCATATCGGTGTGCAAATCACATCTTAAAGCGATTATTCTTCATATTTTACACTTAATTAAAATACAACACCATGAAAATGTCAGAGCGGTACATGCGTGAAATGTCATTGTGACAGCGAGTAATACATTGATATTCTTTTATCTGTTTACGATCTATCTACGATATAAGCATTTTTTAATCCGTACAATATGATATCTATTAATGCACTCCTATTTCAATCTAGTTAGAATAGTCAAAAATAACAAACCGTTGAAAAACGCGCAATAAAAACGTCGCATTTATGGAGACCGTACCAATCTAAGGTCTTTAACCTTATGCGGAAGAAATTTGATATTCTTTATGATCTTTCACGAGTCCTCTGAACCCAACGGAATCTTAAACCCAGATTACATAATAATCATTCTTACAGTATGGACGTTTTACAATGAGGTCTTGGAAACGAGTCATTATCACGTAAATACAGGCAAAAGCGAAATTTATTGCTGTCAGAAATTTGGAACGCATATGAAGTTTAACGAAAAAATTATCATACAAATTAACGGTACCATAAGATTTATGTTTGCGGAACAATAAATTAATTCAAACAAATTAAATAAACGTGTCGCATTCAGCAGAAATAGGCATGCTATAAAAACATGATTACGATCAATATTATTGCAAGTATATTAGATGCAATATTATTTAAGGTTACTCGATAAAATAAGGATAAATAATTTAAGATGATACGTTACAAGGTTAACGTATATTACACTGTTTTTATTGCCGTAGGCTAAAGCGCAAACAAAAACCAGTGGCGACAAACCTGGACGATTTCAAATAAAATGTTTGCGCATGACTTTTATTAACAAATGTAAACGGCACTTTGTGAATATTTAATGTAATGGCGGTTCTGATGTTCAATTGCTTTTAGTTTCTTACCATAATGGTGTTATGTCCCTTTGAATTATCTTAAATAACTTTCCTGCTTGAAATTTCACGGAAAACACGGCAGATTGCGCCTAAAACCAAAGTGCATACCCGTTTATCGTGGGTACGTTCCGTTACATAATTTGAATATTGAGCGAGCTGTCACTTGAATAAAATCATTACAATAATTTTATTTCGTTAATTAACCCATATTGTTATTTAGAGACGTGTTTTAATTTCAAATGTTATCAATGTAAACGTGTACGAGGTAAGCTTTTAATAAATACAAATCAATTGTTTTATTTTATCGTTTTTGCATATAAAAGGCTTTCCGATAAGTTAATTGTTAACTCCTGATACATGGGGTGTCTCGTAAAAACGTCAGTTTGAAGATGCAGTTCGTACTTTAGCATTTCTGCTTGCATCATGAAATCACCTGCATATTTATTTTTTATTGATCGACTTATTAGCTCAAACCGAGTCTATAAGCTGTAGTGTGAGGCAGCCTGCGGATTGTTCCCTTAAATATTTCAGTATCGGTGTGTTGTGATATTTTTTGTGACAATACTTTCTTTCGTTCTTTATAATACACATATTTTTCCGTGTGAGTATTACTGTAATATTATATACCTATATATAATTATAATATATATTAAGAAACTTCGTGAAGTTCGTGCGAGAATTAGCGTCATTTTTTCTTTGAAATAATTCGCTATTATAATTATGATAAACAATTCGTTGCACATAACTTACAGAAATCCGATAATGAACTAAATAAATGCTTAAGAGAAGCGTGTAAAATTAATTTTGTCAAGATCATGGTAATTTTTTATACATAAACGCGAAATTTATAATTTTCCTTTTTAAACCTTGGTGAATTTTTCACCAGTAATATTAAACATCTAACAATATTAAACCACTTTGGGTAAATTTTTGTTTAAAAAAATATAAGGTACTCTACTATGCTTGATCGTGTTCAAGAAAGAAGATTCGCGACGACATAAAAAAAACATTTTGCTTTAACATAACATAACGGTTTATAAGACTTAAAATACATAGTATTAACTACCTATATTACTACTTACTACTATACTATATTATACTTAGCATTTAATTTATTTAGCACTAATCGCTTGTAGTGTCTTCACGGATTATTAAACGGATAAAAACAATAGCTAATTTTGTTACTCAAAACGTTGAAGCTCCCTATTCATTTAATCCCTTTAGAAGTTTTAAATTGAAATAAAAAAATTGACATAACTTAAGTTTAGAAATTACTAAATCACATCCGCCTATTCCGTGGAAATACGGAACTAAAAAGATAACAATTCATTTATTTCTCTAAAATAAAGAAAGTTATAGTAAACTGGATGAGTAAGAAGCAATAAGGAAAAGTAACAAAATAATTGTAATTACTACGGACAATTCCCAAAGGAAAGTTTGCGGTAAGCGGTCGATGACCGCATTTCATTTTGCACCGAAATGACTCATTAGGCTTTGATATTTAGGTTCCATACACACATAATAATTGAAATACGATTATTCGACTATGTTTTTAGTGCATTCTGTATGACAAATAAACGTACAGAAGGAATATTTTTACTCCAGAGCGGCATTTAAAAAAGGCGTGCAATACTGATAAATACAATGTACTGATTATAGCGATATGTTTTTTTTTTTTGTTTTATTTCTTTTGTATTGATGAGTTTTATGTCTATAATTATTAAAGAACAATAGTTCTCGAGTACACGTGCATTGTCAAGCGAAAATATAAAAAATATTTTTAAGATTGTTTTGTTTAAGCAAGAAGACATTAACAACACCATTGTTAACATACATTATTAGACGGTAACAGTAATATTTTATCGTTAGGCACTTTTAAACTAATATTATAAAGAGAATGGTTACCTATTTTGTTCGTTTGTTTGCTAAACTCAAAAACTTTTCGATCTAATTTATGTTAAGGTTAAATTATTGACAATGTTCAATTGTCAATTGATTCAATTTCCCAATTTCTCGTTACAATTTCTATATCAAAGCGCATTATCATATTTTTGAAGATTGCATCGACGATAAATATCAGATAACCCTGAAATTTTTTCTCTTCAAAATCTTATATCATCAACACTAATTTACCACTCTCTGCTAGTAGGAACGAGCAATAAAATCACACCCATAATAAAATGAATCACTATACAAAAATTAACATAAGCATTAACTAACTTCAATTTAACATGTTATTCTTCCACAAGAAATATAGTATGAGTCACTAAACGTAGCGGGAAACAAATGACATCCAAATATTGAACGAAAACAATATATTAATTTAATAGCGCCTAGCTAAAATATATTTAATACACCGTTACATTAAAATAAGACTAATGAAATGCAATATTGACTCACGAGCCAAACTATGCTAGAGATAGAAAGGCTTTACTTTCATCTTTCAAAAAATATAACCAATACTTTAAGGTAACGAAAGTTCTAAGAACTAGTACGGCGGTAATAACATACAATACATGTGACATGTTATTTGAATGACACTTGATTTCTAACTTTCAATATGACTCAAAATAATAGCAATATTGAATATTTGGAACAGTTAGAGAAAGTTGACAAGGTTTGAGGCAATTGCAGTTATCTATACTACATAGTAGAGATAACTAAAGGAGAGCAAACTATTTCTCAAATGCCCCTTATCTTGTACGCTATTTGTTTTAATCGAAGCAATCATCTCATGCTTATATTACTAAGGTAGCATATAATTAAGGCTACCATAAAAATAGATAAAAAGCTATAATTTACTGTCACTTGAAATGGTAGGACTTCTCTTTTTTCCTTGTCATTAATTAAATTAATATTTTTATGAAATGTAAACAGAACTATAAATTTCATTTCATGCTTGAGTTTTGTTTCGGCAAAACTTAATTTACTCTACTCTTTTGCTATGAATATTGATCGAAGTGTTATACAATTTTACACAGCCAGTCTCCATTAATGGGCTTACGGTAAATCTGTTTACATTTTTGTCATCTAAAATGAATAGATTTTGTGACATTTACAAATGATTAACACATAATTAAATACAATTACTTCATTCTATATTTCATTAACATATTTGACACTTTCACATATCAATTTAAAAAATATTATGATATATTGTTTGTTGATTGTTTTTACGACGTGTAAATATTGACAACAAGCTGTCGCCAGTCTGTCTCAAAATCGAGGTCAAAAATACTTTATTTATATTCCTTATCAAAACCAAAGGCACGATTGATGCTCAACTATTAAATTGGACAATTCATTAATTTTGTTCTTGTGTTTCTCGGAAAAAGAAATATCTTATTTGTGGTGTTCCATACTCCCAATTAGACAAATATTTTCCATTATACATTCAGTAGTCGTTGATAAAAACCGTAAAGGTTGGAGATAAAATAAAATAAATAATAGATTATAAAATAGAATTAATACGTTCTAATTAATTTTCTCGTAGGTTAATTCGAAGCGAGAGGCGATCTATATCAAACAGGAAAAATGTGTTTATAAATGTATTTTAATTTGTATAATTTTCATTCGGAGAATCGTTTTTTTTTACAAACTCATTCAAGACACGTGAGCTTTTAAATAATGATGCGAAATTCAATATGGGTTGTTGCTTCGTCATTGGGGGTCTTGAGATTATCGAGTTTCAGACATAACACGAGCAGTTGAATGAATTTCACACATTAGCATTGTTTATGGGGTTGCTTTCTTGAAAAATTACTTGTATGTTACTTACTCTACCGTTACGTTTTAAAATAGCTCGGTACAGTATAATTGTATTTCAATATTTTCCATCCTTTTTCACAAATCATTTTTTAATGTTAAATTCGTGTAGGTACTTAAAAATACTGTCTAATTAATATTTTTAATCCGATTATAAATATAATTTTTATGTGTATCATCATCAAAAATTCTGATGTAGTGGAAAGTTTAATACTTATGTACATGGAAAAGGGTTATAAATTCTCAATGACAAAGTTGGGTCAAGATGCAATGTAGGTTCCATTTGGACATTTTATTATATTTTAAACGTATCCGAAGCAGGTGTTCATTTTATCTTACATACTCTTTTTAATCAATTTTTTACCAACGTTGTACTACAAAATGAGTATGGTTTCATTAATATGCATAAAATAATTATCATAAAGTTTTTGTTTGTCTCAGATTGAATTATAAATTAATTGTTTGGGTATAATTTCGTCCATGCACTGACTCCGATTGCCGAATTTAAAGGCTATGAGATAAAAAAAGAATTCACGTAGCACAAAAAAAGAATGGACTAGGTAAAGTAAAGAAAAATTACTTAAAGGCCCCCGGTTGAACCGCTCATGGTATGAAGCATCCTATACGCATCCTTCTATTTCACGCCGATTTTATGTGGCGAATTCGTACCTTCCCCGGTGCGAGCTGGCCCAATTCGTGCCAAAACGTGCTCGTTTAACAAGTTGCCCACTATGACATAAAAAAGGAATTAATTCCACGGAGTATCCAATGTATCTCAATGAATCACCATGCAACGCATCATTTGCACTTAAACTCGTAATTTGTTACAAGCAGACGTTAGTCTGACCTACATGCTTTAACCAGAAAATGACTTCGCGTCTTCCGCTTACACTTCACGTATTTAAACCACGATTACGGATGAAATCACTCCTAAGTATTTATGTTTCATGTACTTAAGGGCCATGGGTTGACATTTTCAATGGCAGCTTTTAATCGCGTGCAAATATTTATCAAATTCTTGACGATTCTTCTTAACGGACATTCTAAATTGGTGGTAGTTTAATACAATGACTTTTCAAAAACTTTACAAGTTTAAATAAATAAAGACGTTTAGATTTTGAAAGTAACGAAACATGAAACTCAATTTGACCTGTATTTGATTTTATACCAGGAAAGGAGTTGTAGGTTTAAAGAAGTCAAGATGAATATTATTTTTTATTTAAACAATTTTATAATATTTACACTTCTACTATGACGATAAACTTATCGTAATACTAGCTGTGCTCCGCGGTTTTACCCGCAGTGCTCCGCTACTGTTGGTCTTAGCGAGATGATAATATATAGCCTATAGCCTTCCTCGATAAATGGGCTATCTAACACTGAAAGAATTTTTCAAATTGGACCAGTAGTTCCTGAGATTAGCGCGTTCAAACAAACAAACAAACTCTTCAGCTTTATAATATTAGTATAGATTCTCAAATTCTTTTTTTGTCTATCCGGATCGGAGATTCTTAACTCATGATGAGAAATGAGCTTTAAACCGAATATACCATAACTTACTAAAATAATTAAAATCAGAAGGACGATAGTTCCTAATTAGTTATTAATGGCTTCATTATAGAGTTTAAAATTTTCGCTTACATAACTTTCAATAAATTTTATAAATTTTTACTTTGATATTGCGTACCTACGTGATACGCAAAAGAAATTCCATATTTATATTTAGTACGCATATCATCCTGTTTTGATAGGGTTGAGTGTAGGGGAATTTCACATTACACAAATAGATGACAATAATAATTGATAGAGGGCATTCTCAGAAATTCAGTATATTCTAGACAATTAAATTCAATATTATTATGGACGTGGACTTTCCCAATTATCGCATTAAGGACTACGAATACGAAGGGTTATCAATGTTATTGTGAATATTAATTGTTTAATATTTATTTTTCAGACAAAATTACCGGTAAAATGACAAAAAAGTCGATCGTGAGTGACTATTAACTAAATTCGTCTTGCGTATCTCACGGTCAAATTCGTTTCACAATTAATTTTGTTTGTATTTTTCTTAGATAAAAATAGCAGTTGGTAAAAACATTTAAACTAAACATATCTTTTAATATTATAGAGATTCAGCAGCTGGATTATTCTGATGATACTTAATTACGTTTTTATGTCGATAACAAGACTGTGTACGTTTTAACTTTTAATGTAAACACAAACTTTTTTCGCAGATCCTTACGAGATTTTTCTGAATGTTATATCGTTACAAGATCGTCACTAAATAGCAGGCTGACACGTGATCATAAGTTTTATTTTTAAATTACAATATCATTATTTTTAACTCTACATAATTCATGGCGTTTGTTTACACCCTTCTATTCATGGTAACAATCTGTTGAGCATCATCAACAATGCTTTTGGAAACTATAGTATATTTACATGTTGACGCTTCTTTGGCAGCAATATTAAAAAGTGAGTTATCAAGTTGCAAAACTCATTGTTGTTAGCAACATCTTGACGACTCCTCAACATATTAATTCAACTTTGTTGCTGAACAAATATTTACATGAATGCTGGTCTTAAAAACCCCCTCCTTTAAACATAAGTAAATAAAAGTGTATGTTAATGAATGACTGATTAAATGATTTAATTTATTCTTTGTTAGAACAAAATATACGTGGCCAACCACATTAAGATATTCGTTTATCTTCTAAAATACTGTTCCATCTAAAATAAAAACAATTCAAAGCATGTTTTGAAATTCGCATTTACGTACGTACCTACTCGGTTAACACAAAACATGAATACTATCTACATATCCAAAAAACTATGGATCTAAATAACGTCACATTAAAAAAAAGGTCACTGGTCGCTTTCATTTGTGTTTATAACGAAAAATCAAAATATTCTAGAAATCTAGGGTCAAGAGTTCACACTTGTAGAACCGGTGACAGTCGCGACGATTAAAAAAATGCAAACACAAAACGTACGCCAATAGAAATCTTTTTATTATTTATATTTCATGTTAGCAGGATGTAACGTGTTTTTCTCGGGTAAATATCGGGACTGCGAGTACAAATATTACCTAACTACCTACTCGATCTTAAATGACATTGACCAAGAATATTCAAATTGATACGTTGAATTCAATGTCCCTAGCGACAAACGATTAACGAAAAAAACACGATAAAACGATATAAATAACAACTTTGTGATTTTTAAGAAATTTGATCCAGCTTTTATTTTATCGTCGATTGATAATAAACACTTTTATTGGTCACTCTCGATTTTTTTAGTATAGAACTGGTACGATTAAGGGACAGTGTATTTATTATTAGGACCACTTATATGGCAAAAGATTGATTGACTTGAAAGAAAATAATTCAGAAAATGTGCCTTAACTACCTACCATAGTCACTCAATGCTCTACGTGTCTCTACACATAACATTTATATTGTTGGTCATAAATCTCAAACTAACAACATGTTGCATACGTTCAGCCGTTCACATAAATCAGAAGTACTAATTTAAATAAATATTATTAGCTCATCATCTTCATAATAATCTCCAACTTATTTCAATTCATTTAACGCGTTAACCCATCATTATGCCTTGAATCCAAACCGTATATCAACCTGTTTTGACATTGAAAGTTATCGACAAGCATGTGCAAGCACAAAGAAATACTCAATTCTATGGATATTATTTAAATATATCTCCGAGCCAATATGCAGTCGACGCGCCGCTTTGTCTGCCGGTAATCGAGCTTACAATAATATTATTATTGTTATGTTCATCTCATCAGATAACTTTAATGCTCACGCTTGTTATTAATTACGTTAATTATTTTCCTTGCAAATCTGATTTCACCTCGACATTTAACATTTTCTTTAAATTATACAATTTTTATTCATCGATTCAACACATTCGACCTAATGGATCATTTAAAGATATAATAGGACAATGCTTCGTATAAAAGTCAAGGCTGCGACTTTCCAGCGGGAACACGTGAAGTTAATGGACTAATGGTACTGCAGGAATCCAATTATCCACATTTTTTTAAGATCTAACCTATTATGAGACGTTAAATGGAGATTATCACGACTGCGTATGGCCTCGGAAGTGATGATATACTTATATGGCAAATATTACTCACGAATTGTAAATATTACTAGAAGTATATAAAATTAAGAGACATCAACATTATATTATATGTTGAATTTGACTTCGGAGGCTAATTTGTGGGCAGGGTCGTAATGATGTAACTGGATATCGACGTTTAGCTTTTAAATCTCAATGTTATGTATTAAATAATCTAAAAAGAGTTGTTTTTAATGTTTCTATATTGAAAATTTTCCATTTATTTGGTTTTGGGTAGGCCAAAGCATATGTGCTTTATTAAAAGCTATCACAACAGAAACAAATTATTAGTTAAAAGAAAAAGAAGAAAGTAGGCACGATAATACAATGTAATGTAGTGGAAAGCATAATTATATAAAAGAAAATAACAATAGCGGTAGGATTATTCGAATTGATATAAATTTTTTGATGAAAGTATACGATAAAACCGGAATGCTTGCAACCAGGATTACTAGTGAGGGATCTGTTTAAAAATAGAAAGCCAATATGCAGTTAATTAAGCTTCAGTATGCGAGATTTCAATGTAAGTATAGTTGATGGTACGATCTTCGATCTCCTAGTATGAAAATAAAAAGTATAGCGATGAGAATCAATAATTTATTAGTTACAGTTAATGGAATGATCAACACTCTGAGATAAATATAGACGATAAGCCTACCCGTTTTATTTTAAGGATTCCTCTGAATAGAGATAATTTTATCGTAATTTTCCATCCAACACTATATTTCGGGTCGACTTGCAATTTAGATTAATACATTAAATAAAAAAACCTAACCTTTAAATGAGGCCACATACAAGCGCAATATACAACGAAATTGAAATCGTTCTGATAAATCTCTTACGAATTTTGTGAAATAAAATATATTAATATGCAAATTATCGAAATACAAGTAAAAACTCATATCAGGTGGTAAACCGGATCGGTTGGATACAGACAAGATGTCTCCGTGTGTCTCTAGCCACGTAATTGTGATCTTTTTAAGTAAAAAATCCACACTAATCGAGCTTAGTTTTCCTCAGGAATATAATGTATATGTTTATGGAGAATTTATCGCAATTACTTCGGATGCTTTAAGAAATCCTAGATTCTTGTAGTCTCCCCTTTGTCTGAAATTTTTAATTGTGTTGTTAATATGCCGCAAAATAACATAATTTTTGTCGCGAATACCGTTGAACATCGCTACTCAGAATAATTTCACAGTTCCATGTAGAGCTATTAACGTATATTTATTTTAACACAGAACCTATTATGTTACATACATAATAATAATAATAAAAAAATAAATAAAAAACACTTTATTGCACACACAACAAAACAAAATCAA
>CAJQZM010034535.1:0-31979 GCA_907164665.1 Colias nastes
AACATACAATTCATTCTATCGATTTAGGATAACAATTTTGTACAATAAGTCACGAAAATACTGAAATTACAATTCTAAGTAAATTTCACTTAAACGTAACTTTAACAGCGCTTATCAGATCCACTTGAACGTTTATTTTTCATTATGTAAGGTTATATTTTACGACTATTGAAACACAAAATTGTTTTTAAGTTATTTTTGAAGTAAGTGTTTTTCTCTTTATATTGAAAAGGCTTTTCATGTACTTACTATATGCATTAAACTATTTAAAACATATTTATTACGCAGATAACAAAAATAACTCTATATATCGTAATACATTTATATATTATATATAAGTATATTTGATTTTTTTAAAGTCTAAGTATTTGTATGGAAATGGAAATAACACAAAAATAATTTAAAATGGTTAACAATAAATTATTTAATCTGTTGAACTAAATGTAGAGTCATAAACAATTAGTGAAAATTGATTCAAAATAACTTTCTTAAAAAAATTGTTTACGCAGGTAAACAATCTATATTATGTTAAAATGCGAATTTGATTGACCTATTTCTATTTCGTATTTAAATGTAATATAATTTTTACTTATCTTTAATGTGGAATTATATCCTCACAAACGCATAAATTCTACATTTTCACTCGCTGTATTATTTTGTCATAGCTTATAATGACTTCGAATTGTATTAATTATAAATATTAATTATAAATGTAAAATAGGACACTTCAGGCGTGGTCCCATTAAAATTAGGTCAAGTTCTTATTAAGGAATCTTGTGATAAAAGGATAAAACTTATTAAATAGGTTAAAGTCGAGAGGTTCGTTAAAGTTAGTATATATATAAAAAATTACATTTAGAAATCGATAGTAGTATAAGTAGTATAGTAAGTAAGACTTATACGTAGAACGTGTCAATTTGAAATCTATTTTAAGATTTTTCATGGTGTATTATACCTGGCTACGCAGATGTTAAAAAGATCTTTTTTGTAACTAAGATTGATTAAAATATATTTATTTTACATCATATTTATATGAAATTATTTTAACTACTAACACTATGAAGTTATTTAAGTATACGTGACTCTATTTCTACATGCTCGTGTTCTAGTTCGTGACTAAATTTTCCAAAAGGGCTTGACCAATCTGTATAATAATTATCTGCATGTTTGGTAGAAATAAGTCCTAAACTATTTTTTTAACCACCCCTAAAGGATAAGAGTGTCGTGGTAGAAGAACTTTTACTAGATCGGCTAGTAATTATATTTTCATTTATTTAATTATTCGTACTTATTTAAAAATACATACATGAATAGACAAGGGGTCAAATTCCTTTTAAATACTAACTAACCCGCGCTCCACTGCACGTATGGCGATGGAGCACATTTGATACCCGCATTGTGCTGCGGGAACACGGTATATGTAGCGACTAGCTGTGCCCCGTGGTTTTACCCGCATTGTTCCGCTCCTGTTAGTCTTAACGTGATGATATATACCCTATAACCTTCCTCAATAAATGGGCTATCTATCATCGAATGAATTTGTATATTCACACCAGTAGTTCCTGAGATTAGCGCGTTCAAACAAACAAACTCTTCAGCTTTATAATATATTCTTAAATATGTTAGAGAAGATGATAGACTACATATTAATATGTAGATTACAGATATTTCTTGCTCTGAGTGTTATACCTCCGCCCTCGATGTAAAAGAAGTAGGAAATAAATCTACTTTCATGAAAATCAAGTCAAATTTATATGTTCTATAGTGAAATACAGACAAACTAAGCAACATACTAATATTAATGACTTGTATAATTATTATCAATAATAACAGTCTGTAAATCCTAATTTTTATATAATAAAATCAACTTTGCCCATGGACAATACTCGTCACTCTACAATAAATATGCAAGATCGTAAATGGTGAAGTGACTTCCAAATTGTGAGGATTTAACTAGTCTTGTAATATCCTTATTTTTCATTTTAAAACTTAAAAATATTCAACTGATTAGTTACCAAATTGTTTAGCTGAAATGGCGGTCATCCATCAACTGCCTGGCCCTGCTATAGGCTGCTTATCGAACGAATTTTCGTAACTGAATGTAATGTTTTTTACAGCTATTTCATAAGGTTAAAAATCTGATATCTACGTATGTTTTAATAGCTTATTCCATGCATAGTATATAATATTCACATAGAGGAAAAAGTCATCCTACGGCTCCTTCCCCGGGGGCTGTGGGTATCTTTGGGAGATATCCCGACTTAAAAAAAAGGGGAAAAAGTCATATAATATACTTAAAATGCAGCCACTAACTACTAGTCCTATTTTGAAAAGTATTCTTGTTAATTTTTTTTGTCATTCATAAAATTCTTATTTTGGACTACACCCGGGTTTCTCGTAATGAAAACTTGAGAAAATACAGGACTTAACCAGGAATCATTCCTGGCAAAGTCTATAGAAGGATTTTAGTAGCTCTCTACTAAGTATAAATAAAGCAAAATGGTTTTCATTTTTTACTATTTCTATTAGAATAGTAATTAAAATGTAATTTTCTTCTACATTTATTAATAACTAGCCCCAGCTTCGTCTTCGTCCGTAGTACATGTTTATGTTTTTCCCCGTAAGAACTATCATATAATAATTAACGAAATCGGTTCAGCAGTTCTCGAGTTTTGCGCTTTAACACATTTGGCAATACTGGGCAATACATTTTTATTATATAGAAGATATGCTTAAAAAATATCACTTATTTTCCTTATAATATTATTATCTTATAGAAAATTTGCAGGTAAAGTCACGGGTATCAGCTAGTTAAAATAAATATTCATCTTCAATAATATAATTAGTAACTGCGCCAGTTTTCAGCACTTTAAAATTGGGTCAAAGTACGAATCCAGCTACGCCGTAGCAGCCACTACGCTGCTACACGGCGTAGTCGGTCAGTAGTACAGGAGAATGTTTCGGATTCTTTTCAATTACATGCACTAGCTTTAAACCTTGGTTTTACTTGTATTTGCGTAAGAATAATATAATTTAATTTAAAATCTATCTATCGTATTTCATCAAGATTAGTGCAGCCGTTTTTGAATGAATTCGTAATTTGTTACTTTTATTAAAAATTTACCAATTTATGCTTTTCGGTTGAAAATATAAGTATGATAGTATTTAGGAAATTAGGAGATTACTGGGAATTAGGATATACTAGTAGGAAGAAAGTACGATAAGACATTGGTTTTACATTTAATATTTTAAGGTGTGTCAAAAAATCTTGATCGTGTGTATCATATCTTGATAAATTATGTCAAAGATAAGTTAAACTCATGTAGACTTTGTTTTGTTTCATAAAGAATATAAATTAATATACTTTAAAAACACGCTTAAACTCATGAAATTATTGTATTGTCCCCGATCCTTGATAAGTGTACAAAGTTTGAATTAAATCTGTCCGTTTAAAGTGTACTAAATCGAGTCTAAAGAAGTCGGTTACATACAAACATACAGGTGAAGCTAATAAAAGCGTGTTAAAAACATTTATTTATGATTATTCAATAGTCGTCTGCTTATATCCGTCGCTTAGGATCCACATTATTAAGTTAAACTAGCGGACCGCCTCGGCTTTACCCATGGTACATGTTTACCTTTTCTCTCCATAAGAACCATCCTCGTACTTCAAGGAATATTATAAAAAAAGAATTAACGAAATCTGTTCAGCCGTCCTCGGGTTTTGCACTTATCAACACGGTAGCAATTCATTTTTCATTATACTCCGCCCGCGGCTCTGCCCGCTTTGTCTCAATCCTATTAAACTATGTACTAAAACCCTCCTCTTGAATCACATTATTTACTAAAAAAGCCGCATCTAAGCGTAGTTTTAAAGATTTAAGCATACATAGGGACATAGGGACAGAGAACGCGACTTTGTTTTATACTATGTAGTGAAGAGAGATTTTTAAGTACAATTTACATGATTTAAAAAAGCAACTGCTTGTCGAACCCGTGGTAATGTGAAAAGTGTTTAACCGACTCCTATACACTTGAGTTGACCCACTTTAAACGAACAGATTTAATTCAAACTATACACTTATCAAAGGTCGGTGACAATACAATAAATTTCATAAGTATATCTTATTAAATTTGTGTTTTAGTTTTATAAAACTGTATTTATTCTTATTACTCAACCTCAAACATTTATTTATTCAATTAGACTTCTTCTAGAAGCACTTTTGAATCGTCATTACATATTTTTACCATTTACCTATTCGGAAAGCAGTATCTATGGAGAAGAACCGACAAGAAACTCCATAGTTGCTTTTAAATCAAATCAGTATTACAACAACTACACATTATTTATTAATACTTAATATCTCCATCTCAATTGGATTTTCTCCGCTAAAATTTGTCACCACGGCCTAAATTCTAACGTATTATTTGGAGTAAAAACAATATATTCTGTAAGAAACGAGATAATATTATTATTTGAATCATGCTATCTTCTAACATTATCTTAAAGATAAGGAATATCTTAAAAATATTGATGTTATCATATTTCGTCTCCGAATATGTTTTTACGACGTTATTTAAGGCAGACAAATAAACACAACATGAAAAAAAAAAGATTGAAATATAAAAAATACTAATATTATAAAGCTGAAGAGTTTGTTTGTTTGTATAGCCTTCCACGATGGCTATCTAACACCGAAAGAATTTTTCAAATCGAACCAGTAGTGCCTGAGATTAGCGCGTTCAAACAAACAAACTGTTCATCTTTATAATATTTAGTATAGATAGTAGTTTAGGTTGGTTATAATTGACGAAATTTTTAATTTAATACAAAATAGCTCAAAAATTATGAATAATTTTACATAAAATTGTTCTGAAACACAATCTCAAGCTTGCATCTCGATAAATCGATACAGACGCATTTCCCGCGTCGAATGAAAAACAAACTACGATTGTTTGAATGCCTCGAAGTGCATTGTATCCGTTGTTGCAAAAAACAATGCTTAGTGCCTTTTCACACGTACCGGTTGCCGGGTAGCCGGCGCCGGATACCCGGTTTCAAATAAGCTTTCACATGTCCCGGTTGATGCCGGCAGTATCGGCTAGAGAGCCGACAAGAGTACAGTCTCGTTCATAGTTTCAATTCATTTAATATAAATTATTTTGATTTTATTTTATTGTATTTATTTACTTATTACTTATTACCTTACTTTATTATCATATATCGTTACATCCCTAGTTATTACTATCAGTTGTGTAATATTAAATGATTTGCAAACTAACCAAATGAGTTTTTTTCACCGTCAATAATTTCTTCGAAGTCGGGCTTAAGTATTGCGCAAACTTCCCGCCAAGCTTTTTTTGTTTCATTTTTGTCCTTGTACTCAGCGCAAGTTTTGTCCCATAAAACTGGCTTCGCTGCCACCAAAGTTATCAATAGTTCGATATCTATCTCCATTTTATAGTTTAGAAGATGGTATGCAGTATAAATTAGTCGAGCGTGCGACAGAACTACGCACGCGCGTTCTCTGGCAGACTGTACCTGGGCGACTGACCGGCCGGCGCGTGTGAAAGCTAGTTGCGTGTTCCATACACCACTGTCAGTTCGGCCGCCGGTTAACCGATGCCCGGCGACCGGACGCACAGTGGTGGTTCCGGCGCGCACCCGGCAACCGCCTGCCGGATAGATTACGCCGGTACATGTGAAAGCTATGTACCATGCCCATACACTTCACCACCGGCTAGCCGGCGCCGGCTATCCGGCAGCCGGGTAGTGTGAAAAGGCACTTACTTGAAATTAAGAAAAGAGTATCTTTGCTATTTAGAAGGGAAAAATATTATTTTGTTTGCTATGAATTAAGACTGAAACTACTAGTTGTAAGTATAAAAAAACTTGAAATTTCTGTGTAGCGAGGAATGTGTTTGTAAAAACCAATCATATCGCTTCATTTAGTTTGAAGTTTGAAGCGATACTATTGGTTATTTACAAACACATTTCTTGCTACACATCCTCGCACATTATTTGTGAAAAAGCAACCTTATCGTGGTACAACTTAACTTTTTTCGAAAAGTCATTTATTTAAAGCATTGAGCTATTATTACTATGATTTAAAGCTATTTAATCATAAACAAATTAATTAATAAAATATGAACAGCAGAAAATAAAGAAAATATTTATACGGTAGAATACGATATGTATGGTAGAGTCTTTTTAAAAATGTTCTCTAGTAAAGTTTCTACGTATATTAACTGATAGTATACGGCGTTGTTCATAACTGAAAATTGTTTTACGAGCAAAAAGCTACATTAGTAAAAAAAATAAAATAAATATTTCAGGACAATTTTCACACACGGCACGATCTGATCCCATACTACTAAGCATTCGCCTGTATTATGGAAACCAGATGGCTGATAAACAGACATATATAATTTTAAATAAATACTTATATGGATAATTAACACCCAGACACAGAGCAAACATCTATGTTCATCACACAAACATTTGCCCCGGGTGGGAATCGAACCTACGACATCTGGCTTGGAAAGCAGGGCCACTACCAACCAAGCCAACCGGTCAGTCAGGTCAAAAGCTATATTTAAATTTATACCGAGTGAACCGGGTCTTGTTACTAGACTAAAGTGACACGATAGTTTGAATAACCCTGCACCTATTTGGAATATAATTAATCACTGAAAAAAACCCTAATCAATTTCTAAAATTGTTTCATCGATATTAAACTGCATTATTCGTGCCTCAGTAATGTTATTTTCCGGGTGGAGTCGGGGCTTGTAACTAGTCTAAAGCAAAGTTATAGTTTGTATCGGGTATATTTCATAACTTTCATTTATTTAATTATGGTTTACTCAAAAACTACTTATGCAATTTATAAAATTCTTCTAGCAGCAAAAAGCTGCAGTATTCCACGATGATACGTTACGACCTAAGTTTTCCGGGCGGAGTCGGGGCTCGTAACTAGTCTAAAGTAAAGATATAGTTTGTCTATTTATTTAGAGTGAAGCCGGGCTTCTAAATAGTCTAAATTCTTTTACCAGCTTAAAGCTATATTATTCCACGTTTATACCTAAGTAAGGTTATTTTCCGCGTGGAGTCGGGGCTTCTAACTAGTCAAGCAAAGATATAGTTTGTCCCGGGTATCTTTCATATCGCAACAATGAATGTGACGTAAGGCTATCGATCCGGTAAACTGGGTCAGCCGGTCGGCCGGGGCGGCCAGTAGCTGGATGGGTAGAGTTTTAATAATGTTATTGGTTTATGTATTTAGGAATTGATAATGTAATGAATATAAAGAGGGAGTAATATAGTAGAATATGTTGTTTGTTTCTAGGTTATTGGTTGTATTGTGTGTAGGTCGTGAAGTTAGGTGGGTAGCATTAAAAGTTATTTTAGAACAATGAAATATATAGCCTGTGTAATTCGCCGTTAGTTTATGTTATATTAGACATGTAATTTGCTTAATTCCTTTTCCTTGTTTTTTTTTAAATAATATTATAAGATAGACTTTTTTAATGCACTTATCACAGATACTTAATGTTTGAAAATCTAACACGTAATAGACAAGATTTTCTATGCACTTTGACATTAAAATAATCTTTTCCTACATAAAGGTAAAAAAATACTGAAACTACCTACATCTTGTATCTTTAAATTATAAATAGATAACGAAAAATTGCACAGATAACTGTTAAATCTCAAAAAACCAAACCATTAAAACTCATTGACAGTTCCCGCCAAAATATGACATCTGTCAGGTAGAAAAAAAGTTAAAAAATAAATGCATTATTAAAAAACCTCTTTGCTACAAACGGACACGTGTAACTAAGATGGCCGCAATCCGCCGCAACGCGTAACCTAGATTCTCTAGCGGCAATGCGACGCGATTGGCTGAACGGAGCCGCCATGTTTGACTTTAGAATTTTCGAATTTCGAATTTTTGAGTTTGAAAATGGAATGTGGGCTCGAGTTTTAAACTTTAAAGCAATATTGAGATACTTTAACGAATTGAGTGGAATTGATTTGAAATTATTTAGATGTAAGTACATATGTATACAGTCACAGTTTATAGGTATCAGGTGTAATTTCATCTATTCCCGTTGTTTGTCTATTCCTTTTTATGTCTGCTGATTTTTTATACGTATCTTTTATTATTAAAATTCGCGTGGGATATAAATATTAAAATCAAAATATTTATAACATGTCTATATATCTTATCAATACGTGTTGATAATTATTAGATCGTGTGAATTTCACAGATAATAAATGTATAACCCGATGATTCAGTTAATACATAAGTTAATACAAATGGACATAGTTTTTTATTTTACAAGTTTACGCGCATCCGCGGGCAAAAGCAAGTATGTTTGTAGCTTTTTTTAAAAGAGCAACTATGGAGTTTCTTGCCGGTTCTTCTCCATAGATACTGCTTTCCGAATCGGTGGTAAATGTTAAAGCTGTTATGACGATTCAAAAGTGCTTCTAGAAGAAGTCTAATTGAATAAATAGATGTTTGAGTTTGAGTTTGAGTTTGAGCTGTGTTATTCTGGTACGTAAGCTACATCACTGTTAAGTATCATCAAAATTAATTTAATGGTTTTTGCGTAAAAAATAACAAACACAGAAATTCAAAAAACAGTCATGTTTATAATTAGTAAGTTTCTCCTGTCACAGTGTTAGTTGGCCCCACGGAAACTAGCTGTTTACTAAATTAGTTGCTTCGCCTGGTTTTGCTCATGTAGAGCTTGGGAAAAATAGCCCAAAACGATGTAAATTGTGAAATATTTTTTTTTAAATCAGTCGCCTAGTATTTCAATTAAATTGAAAACAAAATCTTACCCCTTCTGTAAAATTGAAATAGATTTATTTATGTAAGTACATAGAAACAAATTTCAATGTATCTCTATTTTATCGATAACTAGCTTACCGCCCGCGGCTTCGCCCGCTTTGTCTAAAACCTAATAAATTATATACTAAAACCTTCCTCTTGAATCACTTTATCTATTAAAAAAAACCGCATCAAAATCCGTTGCGTAGTTTTAAAGATTTAAGCATACAAAGGGACATAGGGACAGAGAAAGCGACTTTGTTTTATACTATGTAGTGATTTTACTGGGCTATATGATAGTAAAACATAATCAACTTCTTTAACACGTTAGCTGCGGCACAGATATATCTGTACTTTCCATTACTGCGTTACGGGTCGTTTTAAACCTTGTCCTATACCAGAGATTGTGGCGGCACGAGGCATATTAAACCCCACCGCCCGTAGGAGACCAAAATCCTTTTTTTTGGCGCCAAATAAGACAAAGTGTGCGGCTTTTGTCGTGATTATTATTAACAATGAGTTCATTAACCTAAATCTACCGCCGCCCGTGGTTAGATTAGTTAGTTTAGATTCTATGGGTCCCCCCCATCAGTTCCAAGCCTTGTCGTGGCCGGGGGGGCTCAGTAGCTTGGAGTGCACTCGTGTACTCTGAGTGAAGCTAATTGGACGCGGAGGGGCTGAAAGGCCGGTCTGTCGTCTGACGACACGATTGGTTCGACGGCCAGGGATCCATATAGCTGGCTGGCTGGCTTGAAGGCCGGCTGGCCTGGCTGGCTGGAACCGGCTGGTCACACCGGCTGCCTCGCTGGCTGGCTAGGGGGCCGGCTGGCAGGCTGGCTGAAACCGGCTGCCCCACCGGTTGGCTGGCTGGCTGCTTTGGGCGGCGGCTGGCTGGCATGCTGTCACCGGCTGGTTGTCCGGCTGGCTGGCTGGCTGGCTGGATGGCTGGCTAGCTGGCTAGGATCCTCCGGGGGGCCAGGATTGGCTCAGGTGCCGTTGTGGTACGGCGAGGGATGGCGGCTAGTGGTCGCGGCCTGGCAATTTGGCTGGGCAAAATGGGGTTGGAAGGTCGATCGGGGCTCGTTTGGGTCTCGTTCTGACCAACTGGCAGGGGGCTGCGTTTTGCGGCGGTGGATGGCGGCCAGAGGCTGCGCGCGTTGTTTTTTGTTGGTAGTCTAACTACCAACAAAACAGGGGGCGGGATCCCGACGCGTCACTTTTGTGACACGCGGTGACTCCTGTAGGTGGGTGTAGGGCGGCAGCTGTCCTGTGACAGCCGTCTGCCAACTCGTAATCCGGTCCGTGGGGCCGGACCGAGGGCCGCCACCTCTGGTGTGAGGTGGGGGCTGCGAGGGAAACCTCTATAAAAGTGCGCCGGAGGGTCCTTCGACGCGTGAATCACGTTTCGGAGGGCCTTTCGGCGCGCGCCCTTCGGCCGGTTGGTGCTGGGGTCGAGGGTTTGGGGAACGCCGATGATGGAACGGGGAACAATCCATCATCGGCGAGCGGGTGGCGTGAGCTCGTGTACAGCTTGCGCCGCCCCGGGGTGGGCATTTGGTGGAGGGCCTGGAAACGGGCAAGTTGCGGAGGGCCTGGAAACGGGCAACTGCTGGGCGGGACATGCGGAAGATTGCGAATGTGTACCCGCATCCCGTCTAAAGCAGCGCGTTGGTACACGGTGGGGTTTTAGTCGGTAGGAATCCGACATAACCCACGGCTCCTTCTCCGGGAGCCGTGGGTATCTTAGGCAAGATTTCCCCACTTGAAAAAAAAAAAAAAAAAAAAGATTCTATGGGTAAAATAAAATGTGGGGTCTGATGTACCCCATACCGCACTGAACAATAGCAGTTTTTCATATAATTTAGTGATGGAAAGAAATATCGATTTTATTTAATTGTATTTATTTATCAAACTTATGGATGTTTTTCATTAAACAGGCCAAACAATAATATTTTTTGCAACCAGTGCATTCTGTGAGAATTTTCTTTACTTTTTTGTCGGCCTCACGACTTGTTAAGAAGGTGCGGAGTTTTTCGTAACATCCTACACATCTCCTCTTCTTTGATCCCTTTTCGAGATGATGTGCCTTGTTTGTAGTGGGTTCTGAAAAGTAAGGTCGAGCTGAGTAAATTAGGGTAAGAGTTAGATAGACTCGGGTAAAGTTGGGTAAAGTTGGTTAGAGTAGAGAAGAGTTGTGTTAAGTTGGTTAGAGTAGAGAAGAGTTGTGTTAAGTTGGTTAGAGTAGGGAAGAGTGGGGTTGACTTGGGCAAGAGTTAAATTTTGATGAGCCATACACCGATTGCCGGGTGTTTTGGATTTGCCGCTAGTTGATTCAATGAAAAAACACACTAATAGTAATCATGATTATCAACCTATTTGAAGAAAGTTACTCAACATGTCACATTCACGTTTCTATTAACGATATTTATTATAACGAGTAGTTAGGATGTTTGAAAATTACCTGTATCCACATCCAAGTCCTTCTTTGTAAAAGCTTCAATAAGTTGTTCCACAAATAGTCTCGAATGCGTTGCACAACACTAACCGCGTGAAGCTAGCTTAGGGTGCGGTACGAGGTGCGCGGGTTACGAGGTGTTCGCAACCTCGTTCCGCACTGTGTTAGAATTTTTATTTGTTCAGTGCGGCACGAGGTCTAAGAAACCCGGTATTAAGGTCGGTATCCCATTGAACTAGGAATCAATAGCACATCTCAGATATATAGTTATCACTTTCCTACACTGAACCAGATGGAAGTTATGCCTCCCGCACGACAGAGAAGTTTAAGTTTTTTACTACCGCTATAACGACGAGACACGGACAGGGTGTTTCAAGCCCTGTTTCGCAGCTAACGTGTTAATCTTCTTCAGCTTGTCTGTCTGCCATAAACATACACAACAAACAAAAAAATCGATTATAATCCGACCAGCCGTTCTTGAGCATTTATTAAAAAAAAATGATGTGTGCGTGTACTAGAGTACACACGTAAGAAGTGAAACTTCTTTATGACCTTATTTTTCCAAAAATAATTTACTATATTATGCAACTTTACAGAAATACGTCGAATCACGCGTGGTAGGGATAAGAAAAAGATGGCGCGTAACGGAAAAATGTCACGCGTAACGAAAAAATGTTACACTAAATTTTTTTCCAACCCCGAATAAGGAGGTTTCACTTCAATAATAATAGACGGTTAACATTTTCAAATAAGAAGTTTGTATAGGTCATTAAATTGGCTGGGTTTTGATAAAGTACAATGAACTCACGAAATAATTGGTCATACTCGTTATCAGTCATTCTGATTTGTTGATAAACATTTATCGTAATTGATAATACGACAAAACCGTGATTTTTATTTATTAATGGCCTTTTAAAAGAAGATTATAGTTAACTAGCTCACCGCCCGCGGCTTCGCCCGCTTTTTATAAAACCTAATAAATGATATACTAAAACCTTCCTCTTGAATCACTCTATCTATTAAAAAAAACGCATCAAAATCCGTTGCGTAGTTTTAAAGATTTAAGCATACATAGGGACAGGAAAAGTTACTTTGTTTTATACTATGTAGTCTGTAATAATATAGTTAGTACTTTATTGATTTTGATGAAACTGAAATAAACTTTTTTTATGGAATGATTATATGACGATAAAAACCCATGGAGGGTTGTCGCGTAAAAACCACAGGACAGTTCTTTGGCATATTATTATAATATACGATGTTACATATGTATTTTGTAAAATTAAATTGTAAAACTGATTGACATGACTTAATGGATAGGTACTATGGAGTTCCTTGCCGGTTCTTCTCCGTAGATACTGCTTTCCGAATCGGTGGTAAATGTTAAAAATATGTAATGACGATTCAAAAGTGCTTCTAGAAGAAGTCTAATTGAATAAATAAATGTTTGAGTTTGAGTTTCATTTTTTTCAACGCGGCAAAACTTTTGCACTGTCTTGCCTCCTATCTCCAGACCTAAAAATCATATCAAAATAGCTCTATTACGAGTTGCGACGTTGGAAAAGACAAACAAATAAACAAACAAAATTTCGTATTTAGAATATTAAATTCCTATCCTACCTTCTCGAGAAAAGGTTGTTGTTTAAGTAAGGTTAAAAATAAATTGCGCGGAAAATTCGAACATTCAAAACATTTTACAACTATTTTATCTTCACGCATATTTTAATTGGAAGAATGTTTATAATTTAATAAAATGATTTTTTTAAATTCCCATTCCTCTTTAACACTCAATATTTATTAATAATAATTACTAGCTGTGCCCGGCGGTTTTATCCGCATTGCTCAGCTCCTGTTGGTCTTAGCGTGATGATATTATATAGCCTTACTCGATAACCAATAAGCACAAGCACAAAATAATTTTTCAAATCGGACCAGTAGTTCCTGAGATTAGCGCGTTCAAACAAACACACAAATTCTCGCGATTTATAATATTAGTACCTATAGAAAAGTCGTGTTTTCAACAAAAAAAATCTAAAATTTTGAAATAATGTGAAATGTATCCAGGTTCTATTACTGATAGTTTACAAAAATTTTCAACTGGCGTTCTTATCAATATTGTTTTGTTCAAGGCTGCGTCGCCATTACGTGACGTCACATGTCGTGTTTCAGACGTGCTCTGTCTCGCTCTGACGTATGGAGTGTGAAAGGGACAGCGTGTCGCGTTGAAGCGTGAAAATTGTATTATTTTAGTTGCTGAAAAGCAGTTATATTATGGCTATTTTTATGTTTTCAAAGTATTGTTTGTTGATTTATTTTTATTTTTGTATGGTTTTACCTACATAATTGAATAAATCGAGTGCAATAAAATATTTAAAAAGGAGAAAAATGATTTTTGAGAAAAATATCAATATTTATTAATTATCATTCTTTGGCATATTATGATATATTATGTAGTTAGATATAAGTAACATATTATGTAAAATTGAATTGTAATTTTGACATGATTTTAAAAGAGCAACTATGGAGTTTCTTGCCGGTTCTTCTCCATAGATAAGCCATAGATACTGCTTTCCAAATCGGTGGTAAATGTTAAAAATATGTAATGACGATTCGAAAGTGCTTCTAGAAGAAGTCTAATTGAATACATAAATGTTTGAGTTTGAGAATAAAGCTACTGAACTAAACATATTATTTTAGTCAAAATTTGTAATCCTAATGTTAGCTTAGGTCCTGAAACAAGTTTTTATCAAAGCTGAATATCTTGTAGACCACTGTTTCATGAAGAAAATCGAATACATATAGAGATTATCGATTAAATCAAACCAGAGTCATATCAATACATCCGTTTGGGACCTACGATGCATAATACTAAAATTATAACATTTCCTTCTTGCAGCAAAAATAGGTACATGTTAACTTTACCTAATTCTATAAAAATGTTCTATACTTTTTGGTATTCATTTCCCATACTTTACACCTTGCTCTACACTCAATTAGAGTTGACTCTATTATTGAAATAAAGGCTAGAAGAATTTACAATCGTGGTTCTAAATGTAACCAAAATACTTATCCTATATCCTATCTTATCCTACTAATATTATAAATGTGTAAGTTTGTGAGGATGGTTGTTCTATATGTAACCAAAATATGTATTTAACATAATTTTAACCCGATTTCTAAATAATAACCATTATTTAAATCCGGTTATGCCAGGAAGAGGAAAATGCATGGAGTATCCATCATAATAGAGTGTTTTTTTTCTGCAATCATAATAAATAAATAAAAAAAAAACAAAATTTGGATTAAATAAGTTTATAACACGCTTTAATTGGGTTTACCCATTTTTGTGTTCTGTGTATCCGCGGAACCATTTCCAATAATAATTTTAAAAGAACATCTCCAAATGATTGATGACTGATAAGATTGATAAGAAAATTGATAAAATGTTACGCGAGATAGATAAGGTAAAACGTGGTGAAGTTTTTTAGTAGGTAATATTATAAAAGAAGAATGATTTGCTATTTTTATTTATTTATAACTAGCATACTGCCCGCGGCTTCGCTCGTTTTGTCTAAAACCGAATAAATTATATACTAAAAACATCCTCTTGAATCACTCTATCTATTAAAAAATCCGCATCAAAATCCGTTGCGTAGTTTTAAAGATTTAAGCATACAAAGGGACATAGGGACAGAGAAAGCGACTTTGTTTTATACTATGTAGTGATGATGATGAAGGTACCTTACAGCTAGTGATACAATTTTTAAATGAATAGATACTAAGATTATTTTTGAAAGGATTTTATTCAGGAAGTAGGTACTTAATCGATTTTAAAATCTCTTTTAACATTAAGAAGCTACAGTTTTACAGTTAATCAGTCTATATTTTTGATATCGAAGTGATCTAGCCGAGACAAGAGGATAGTTTTATATAAATCTACTAGCTGTGCCCCGCGGTTTTCACTCGCATGGCTCAGCTCTTGTTGGTCATAGCGTGATGGTATTATATAGTCCATAGCCTTCCTCGATATGTATATTTATATGTGTTTGTTTTTTGGCCTTTGGCAAAATAAATTATTCTTTCTCTCTTCTTTCTAAAATTAACACGTAGTTACCAAAAAGTACTGTGTACAAATATTGATAAGCACACTACGATAACCTACTTATAAGATTATTATCTCTGTTTATATTGCCCTGTGGTGTAGTGGTTAGACACATTGAATACTGGACCTAGGTTCGAGTAAAACCTAGTTTAATATTATACATAAAAAAATATATTTGGCAATTCAGAAGTGAAGTAAATATGCATAGACCAGTAGTTTAAAATATAAACTACTAGATTTCCGCCCGCGGCTTCGCCCGCGTTTTCAAAGAAAAACTCGCATAGTTCACGTTCCCGTGGGATTTCCGGGATAAAACTTATCCTATATGTTAATCCAAGTTACCCTCTATATGTGTGCTCAATTTCATTGTAATCGGTTCAGTAGTATTTGCGTGAAAGAGTAACAAACACACACACACACACACATCCTCACAAACTTTCGAATATTTATAATATTAGTAGGACTTGATCGGTTTCACTTTTATTTTTTCGTATAAGTTACTCTGATAGATTAGAATCTCGCAGGAATCTACGAACAACTTTGCTCTCAACGCGTCGTGATTACCTACAGTAAAAGAATATGAAATTCTAGTGAACCAAAAAATGATAACGCTCACGACTATAGGAAGACTACATAGCGTAATTCGTGTCGTGACCAACATAATATTCGACCACAACTTGTTTTCAAAATTACATTTATCATATTCGTGCTCAATCTTTGCGTACAGGGGCTGTATTATGACCACTTATTTCCAGACAGTTTACGCTGTGAATTGAACTGACTGGCAAATTCATATTATGAACGCAATAACCAGCCATGGTTAATTATGGTATAATATGATTTTTCCAGTCAGTTCAATTCACGGCGTAAACTGACTGGAAATAAGTGAACATAATACGGCCCCAGAGCATAGTATATAGCCGAGCAGTCGAATAGACTGGTCGAGGATCCTCCCTTTTGATTATAATTTAAAAGAGCAACTATGGAGTTTCTTGTCGGTTCTTCTCCAGATACTGCTTTCCGAATCGGTGGTAAATGTTAAAAATATGTTATGACAATTCAATAGTGCTTCTAGAAGAAGTCTAATTGAATAAATAAATGTTTGAGGGTGAGTTTTTCGATGGAGGAAATCCGCCTTCCTTCCTCCACAGTGGGTATAGATAAACGACATCTGGGTAGATTCATCCGTTTCAGGCGAAGAGATGCACAGATAATACATACACTACTTACTACGTAGTAAGTTAGCCAAACTTTGTACGTAACATATACATAAATAGATTGTCGTTATCAAAAATGCCTGTATGAAACAGCACATGGCCCTTATCAACTAATCAAACAACGACAGGTCCGTTATCAATGGTTGTTAAAATTTTATAAGTTCATACTAGCTGGTTCGCGTTATGATTATGCGTTTATGTGAAAGTTTGGGTAATATATTTACTTAGAAAGAAACGAAAAGCTCTATTTTGTTGGTTAATCTATACTTAATATTATAAAGCTGAAGAGTTTGTTTGTTTGAACGCACTAATAACAGGAACTACTGGTCCAATTTGAAAAATTCTTTCGGTGTTAGATAGCCCTTTTATCGAGGAAGGCTATAGGCTATAAGTATATCATTACGCTAAGACCAACAGGAGCGGAGCCACGCGGATGAAACCGCAATGCGCAGCTATAGTATGTATCATATAAACTAAGTTTTGGATTGAATAATTAATCTAAATGACCGTCTTTTTGGACTCATGGTTCATAATCTGTGTTTTAATGCTTACTTATTAACTTAGAAATATGTATCTAATGTAATACAGTTACTAGGTACGCTAAAACTATGTTATTAGCATCATTTTATATTTACTTTCATATCGTATAAACTATAAACAAATTATCCCATGTCTGGGTTGCTTGGAAGGAAGCGCTTATATGCGATTAAGCCGCTATTATCACTTTTTATAACTTAGTAAAGGTTATTTAATTTTTTTGAAGTGAAAACTTCTTTAGCGGCGTTGAGCACTTTTTCTGTAATGGGTTTAAGAGGCCGTATCGATTTTAAGAGTGATTTTGACTTGTTTCTTTAATTCTTTAGGAGCTCGTTTAAAAAAACTAACTACTATGTTATATGAAAGTAATGGTATAATTTAAAATTCTCTAGAATATTCGATTATATAGATCTGCCGTAACAACGTTTGCGCTCCCGTATATAATCTAAAATTCTAGAGAACTTTAAATTATTCCATTTCTTTCATAAAACATATAATATGTATTTTTTTTATTGCAAATTTTTAAGCATTAACCTATCATTTAGTGCGTATTTTTTATTTTTTTTTAACTCTGTTGTAAGAACTAGAAATTCGACGCCATATACGCATAAAATTTCATCAAAGTAAGGCTATTTTAACTTAGATGTTCTTTGAATTTTTCAATAAAAGTACATAAATTGCCTCGAACATATTTTAGGATGTCTCAGTGTCTTTACTGTAGTATATTTTATAAGAAAACTTCTTCTATTAAATTCCGGGTAAAATACAAAGACACGAACGTCCCGCATGGAAAAAATTGAAACACGCCTTAGGTTATTGGCTATTAAACAAACTGGACAATGAATATCAATAAATTGTCTCGAACGTATTTTAGATATTGAATGAATCTTTAATTTAAGATATCATCACACATTTTTACTAATTTAGTTTTGTTAAACGAGCGTACAGAAACAAGTAAAAACCACTCTAAAATCGATAAGGACTCTTAAAATCTTAAACTCGCGTCAGGACACGTGACCTGATCGAAAAAGCGTAAGACGGATTTTTTTTTTTTTTTTTAGCCCTTATATTCCATGCGTAAGACGGATACCATTCCAAAATATCAAACATGCTGAACGTTAATAATCAAGTTTTCACTTCTGCCGGCACTCCCGGAGTGCAACCCGTCTTTTTTTTTCAAATGTTGTTTGATTAATTTTTTTTTGGTTGCCCCTGCGCTGAAAATATCAAATATGTTTTTAAGAATTGTGATCGTTCATATTAGGGAACGGGAAATATCTAATTTTCTTTTATAATAGATGATATATGATAGAAGTACCTATATGTTTTTATTTTGGCCTAATGCTTACATATTCATAAGCATATTCATTTTGTGTAAATAAAGTAAACTAATAGCAAAACACGAATTTACGTGTATCTTGAAAAGTACTATTTTTTATTGACAGGCGCCAAAGTTTTATATTTGTTATTTCTATTCAAATTGAAATAGGAAATAAGATTGTTGATATAATAAAACAAAATAGTTCCGGTGTTTCTTATTAAGTTTAAAAGGTTAAATCATGTACTTCTTTGCTTAAAAAACGTAAAAAATCCGTTTTCAAAAATGGGACGCATTATAGAATAGTTTTGTAAATTCGCATTGCAGCTCTGACCCCTTGACCTTTTCGCGCATACAAACTCCAAACAATACTGAACTCTATTTTTTAAGAACGAATTTTAATTTCGAACATCAGAGTTTTCTATAGCGCGCTGCATCCGAGTCTACACTCTATTACCAAACAGCTTGTTCCATTTCACATAACATAGTACGGAGGTGCGCCTAGCGATTAATTCTGAGCTTTATGCGCTCGCATTACGGCTCATTTTACAGTATTCGCTGGTCATAGCGCAATGCTGTAGTGACGTCACACTGCGTAAGCGAAAATGGGTCAGTAGGTGGCTGGTTTATGATGACACCTGGATCATTGAGGACTCGTACGGGACGAGGGGTCACGTAACTGGTTGATTATACGCAGGATCCGTGATGTTGGCATTACGTGTAGTTCCATACTGGGTTTATGAGGAAGTTGTTATTTGAATGTTGGCATTAATTTGCTTGAATAAAACCTCTATGTTGGGTTTAATCTACTTTCTATTGGATTAGTTTTTCATGGTATCTGAATAAACAATATTACTAAAGACTTATGCTAATTTAATTCTGGATTTAACTCATCAATAGTATTGAAAATAATAAGGAGAGATATTAAAAAAAATTAACAGTGGGAATTTTTTAATAATTTTCTTCAAGTTATGAATTAAATACATTGTACAGTTTATTATGTAAGTAATTGAAACTTTAATTGAGTTATTTTTACTAACATGCAATTCCTTATTTTCAAAATTATTTACTGTATAAACTATAGCCTTCTTATAATTTTTTAAATGTAAATTAATTTAGTTATTTTTATTTGTTACAGGAAAGAGGAGGCCTAGACAATATGAGATCATTAGAACACTATTTAACGGATATTATGAGAGCTGACACATCTGAACACATGAAAGGTAAGATATAAAAAAAACATGTTAAATAAATTCAACAACAAAATAAATAGGAATGTCTAAATGTTCTTAACTCTATGAGTATACATGCATGCGGCTATTGTTGTGTGCAATTTACGAATTCGAATTTGGAATTGTGACGAAATGCACGGATATGTGTAATGAGTTTATAAGTTTTAGACAGGACATATTTAAAAAAACTGATCAATTTCAATAGAATATATTGTATTTATTAATGCCTATATTTAAGGATTATGCCGTTTTATTTACTACGTAATCAATAAAATACGATAAACACATAAAAATAAAAAGAGTGTGATGATATTGAGAAATCTAAAATCTCGTTTTAGGCGCAGATAATTTTAGATTTGAATTTAAATTACATTAATTAATTAACGACCTATGATATAAATACGCAACGAAAATCTAGATCTATAAACCTAATTTTGACACATATTTAGAATACCAATAAATTTAATTTAAAGACATAATAAATAATTATTTATATTGATTCAAATGTATCCTTGAATAAAACCTAGACATTTCTTTCAATGTGAATTTTAAAGGTTATTGGATCATAATATTTTAAATAAAACGGTACACGCATCGCAGGTTTTAAATTTTATTTATTTAATACTAGTTTACCGCCCGCGGCTTCGCCCGCTTTGTCTAAAACCTAATAAATTATATACCTACTAAAACCTTCCTCTTGAATCACTCTATCTATTAAAAAAATTGCATCAAAATCCGTTGCATAGTTTTAAAGATTTTTAAGCATACAAAGGGACATAGGGACATAGGGACAGAGAAAGCGACTTTGTTTTATATACATATACTACCTATGTAGTGAAGAAATAAGAATACAGAAAAAACTTTCTATATGCGTTACAAAGAAAATGGAAACAGTATCTCTATCAGCATTCAGTAAAGAGAAAGAGCTTATTTCTTACAAAAATATTAAAATATCGTATCGATTTTATGACGTTCAAATAGACAAACATATAAATTTATAATCTAGTCATCAAGGTTTGCCATAAACTTGTAGAATATAATGCAGAAATTATGTAAAATGCAATTTTAATAAGATTTAAATAATATTTACATACTTATTATGTGACACACTTTTGCATGTCAACTGTTTAACGATACAAAATGGCGGACACGTGCATGTCTTTGTGACTGGATGTGGCTCAGAAAAATAAAATATTTGATATTTTATTTTACAGCATTCAAATATAAAATTTTGTCTGTAAAAATTTAACTTTCTATATGCGATAAAATTAATATGAATGCAAAATATTGTTTATCGGTGTAAGTACACTTGCATGCTGAACGACATAGATTTGAATGAAAATTTAAATGACTGCTGTAGACTCTGGGACAATAAATCAACGACAACTATGCTACAAAAATTTAACCCCTAAGTCATTGAAATTGGGGTCCCCTATAAGGTTTCGATGAGTGAGGTTTAGAAGAACTTATGCTATTCTTAAATGGTACATCTAAAATAGGTACGTGTAGAATATTAATTTGCTTAGAAATAAACTGAAAGAATTTTAACACGCTTCACTATGAAACATGCAAACATATGAACATAGCCAGTTAGTAGCACGAGGTATATGAGAATATAAAGATATAATTAATCTACAAAGTTTGTACGACGTATGAAAATTCAAACTCGAAAATGCAGGATGTTTTCGAGTGAAAACAAAATTTTAATTATTTTATATTTATTTATGTAAATAATGTATTATACTTATTGTCACATCTAGTTTCTACTATCCGTGGAAATTACGTAAGTGTGTTTAGTACGTCCTTGTGTATGTTGTCGCTCCAAAACTGAAAATATGTGATATTTCATAGAATTAGTGCAAAATTATATTGTTTTTGTTTATTATATTGATAAATGTCTGCAGTTAATGGTTTATAATGTGATTTATACATAATTTAACCACTTTTATTGTAGATAAACTGACAGATATGAGATGTAGAGTTGCATTTCCATATAAGTACAAAGTTTTGATGAACTATTTATGTATTTATTGGTACACTAATATATTATGAAATAACTCTAACTTTCAAACACAATATAAAACATTACTGTAACTTAGGTTAGTGTATTTTGTGAATCCTGTGTTTGGTTTAACGAGATAATTGTACATTTAGAAATTAAAACCTTTTAACGGATTTTTTCACGTTTAAAAATCGGTTATAACGTAAAAGTTTTTAATTTATATTATAGGTAATATCTTATCATATAGGTATTATGTTCACACTCAAACTCAAACAATCATTCATTTAACTTTACTTGAAGAGCTTTTTTATCGTCAAAATACTTTTTTAAAATTTACCACAATAATTATAAATAATGATTTAATTATACGTCTTGCTTTAATTATATTTCTGTATACAATTATTTCAAATTTTATATAGACTGCGATAAAATAAAATCAAATACAAATATAGATAAAATAGGCAGCCCACGATCCCATCTCAGCAATCGAATATCTTCTACAAGGATCAAACATAGTCTATTCTATAAATTACTAGTTTCCACCCGTTTCAAAGAAAATCCCGCATAGTTCTCGTTCCCGTGGGATTTCCGGGATAAAACCTATCCTATGTGTTAATCCAAGTTACCCTCTACATGTGTGCTAAATTGTATTGTAATCGGTTCAGTAGTATTTGCGTGAAAGACTAACAAACATACATACATACACATACATCCATCCTCAATTCCTCACAAACTTTCGCATTTATAATATTATTATAGTAGGATAGGATTCAAATATTTATAAATGCTCTTCTTGACTACATTTCTTGGTTCAATATAATTTTTATTAGCAATAATAGTAGTACAGCTAATATGTTGGTGCTCTAAGGCTAATATAATATACCTACCCACGTATTTTATTATTAGGTATAAATGAAATTGGAATAATGGTAGGCATAAGAAAAACAATATAATTTAGATATTCAACGCTCTTTATTGTTAATAGAGTTAAGAAATGTGTTTTGTAAACACAAATACTATAAAAACATTAGCCAAAAACGCGATAGAGTAAGATTTCATTCATAAATGTTCTATTCATCAATGCGCAAAAATGTTGGTAGCTTTTCATACACACAAAAATAAACTCTTATACAAACATAACATTAATAAAACAAGCAGTTATTATTACACAAAAACAAAAGCTTTGGCTTTTGACATTTTCAGTTCGGCTGCAGCATAGCTAGTTAAAAATAACCAGACCATGATGGCATAGACAAGATACCTCGTGATCTATTCGAACAATACGGCGGATTTTAATATTCATCGTTTTAAACTAGCTTACGAAATTAGAACAGACATTTGAATTTACCTGCATAATATTCAACGTATAAACCGACTCAGTTGTATAGTCAAGGTGCTAATAGGACGCGAGAGGGATTCGAAACATTTGAAAATGGCCGCGTAATTGATAAGAACGAATCTCTTCAGTATTTGGCGGCAACTGCGACTAGCGCGCGCATCGCGTATTCCCGAACGCGGTCGGTCTATTTTTAAAAATTTGGAGTGCAGTGAACTTTTTTAATCTGTGTTTACGAAACTGGGAAAATTGATTAGGTATTTTAAAGTTTATTTTTTTTTTGCCGCGCATTATGTCAAGGCGATGGCTCGTGCGTCGATTTTTACATAATGATAATAAAAATACAGCGCACATAAATTAAACAGTAATACATAACTATTTTGCATGTGGAGTCGTAAAATCATTGTTATGAATATTACAATGCGTTATTTTTCATAGCACAATACAATTTATTTTTACAACGGCATTGAGATGAACAAACGTTTAGAAAATTTAACAAAATAAATATAATTATTTTATAACAGAACTAGCTCATGAATCATTTTAAAAAATTAAAAATATTGAAGAAAGGTGCAATATAAGTTTAAATTCTAAAATATTAAACATGTCTACTATCTTGAATCATAAATGTCTATTATTATCTATATGTATACGTGCGACCCTGATTGTTCCACCGGAATACTCTATTTTATTGATTTCCTAAAGGGGAAGTGTTAAATATTGCTCAATCTGTATTTTATCCGTGTCAGATATTTTGTTCTATATATAGTATATCTGTATATACTAACTTCAGTTCACGGTTTCACTAGGATAGATAATAATATTAATACACAATTTACATATTATATAACATTTAGGTTATATATTTTGATTTTGAAACCTAAAAAATTATATACTGAAACCTTCCTCGAGAATAACTCTATCTATTAAAAAAAAACGCATCAAAATCCGTTGCGTAGTTTTAAAGATTTAAGCATAATATGTCGTGGCCATATCGTAGATTTGCTCATTTCATGAAATGGCCAACATAGTTTGATCAGATCGTTAAATCGTCAACGTTTCACGATTTGGTCATCGACATTTGGCCAGATCGTATAAAATATCTTAGAGAGTCCATAAAACATTAAAAAATTCAGAATATTTTAAGAACTTGTTTATTGTCATTTAAGTTAGTGCCGCGGTAGCGCCGGCGAATACCAGAAGCGAATGGTTTTTTCAATAGAAAACAGTTAGGTTAGGTTAGGTTAGACTTTAATAAACAACGCACGAGCCGAGCGAGCAAAGCGAGCGTGCCGCGGCAGCGGCCGGCGAGTGCCAGAAGCGAATCGCTTTTTAAAAAAGAAACAAAAATGGTCGCATTTCGTGAAATAGCCAACGAAAACAACGAAATGGCAACGACACATACATAGAGACGGACAGACAGCAACAGCGACTTTGTGTACTTATTGTATTGTTATCGCATCGACTCTACCTGGTTTGAACTCAGGTTCACTCAGGTAAAACCGACCGAATTTAACCATTATTTATTTATTATTATTAAAAATGTTATAATACTACAGATTAATGTACCTTTCTAATAAAATAATTATCAAAATTGATTCAGCAGTTTTTTGAGCTTATCCACTATAAACTTACAAAATGCTACTAATATTATAAATGCGATCGTTTGTGAGAATGGATGTTTGTTACTCTTTCACGCAAATACTAATGAACCGATTACAATGACATTTGGTATGTAGGTAGCTGAAGACCTAGAATAAGACATAGGCCACATTTTATCCCAGAAATCCCACAGAAACGGGAAGTATAAGGGTTCTTCTTTGAATACGCGGGTGAAGCCGCGGGCGGAAATCTAGCATTCAATATTAGTGTAACTATAGATAAATTGATAAAAAGCTCTATTGAAATAAAATAAAACAGTTCGCCCTTATTTTTTCTATGTTTTTATACGTTTTACCTCAACCTACCAGTTTTTATTAGAACCTTGGTATATAACCTCGTTCTAAGGCTGTATTTACTTATATAATTAACTGTAATTTAGAAGTTATTGTGTACAAGTACTGCTAAATCTCTATACCTATTATACATGTTCCGGGCAAAGTGGTTAACTGGGCATTATTAATAAAGACCGGCCATTATTAATAAGGCCCGACAGACCGTAGTCCATATGGTGGTCCTATTTCTGAGTATTTAAAAAAATAAACTGGAAACCTAATCCATCTCAACAAACTTATCCTATATATATGCACTTATTTTATTACTTTGCCCTAAATGGTGGGCATTATTCATAATGACCAGGAAAAGTGGGCACTATGAATACAGACCAGGCATTATAAATAGTGGCCGGCTAACATATATTTTCGACAGCTAGTATAATATAGTACTTCTAGCATAAGTATCATAGATAGAGCATAAAATACAGATATTACTAAGTTAGAAAGAAACAGAAGATTGCGATATACATAAAAAAGTTACGTGAAAATGCGTAAAAAGTATTAGCTTACGTCAAGAAGGCTTACGTCAGAAAAAGATAGGTTATGAATTAAAAACTATTGAATGGCATAATTTAATACTGTCTTTGAAGGCTGTATATGGCTACGGTAAACATGATAAAGAGAAAAACGGCTAAAATATTGAAAACTTTTTAATACACATTTGTAGTAAGTAGGTACATAACAAATGCAATGAAACATAAAATTTATACGAAAAACAAACAAACGAAGAAATTAATCATCAAATTGTTAAAAATGTTTATAAATTATTCACAATAATATTTTGATTTGAACTTTTTGCACAAAAATATCCTAGTAATCCACTTACTGACCGCGGCTACCGTTGCTTAACCTGCCTATTTATTATTTACATAGAGAATTAACTCTAAATACCTGTTCACCAATAATGCTATTGTAAAGCAAAATACGACCTTGAGCGTGCATCTTGCGTAACGCCAGTGATGTAGAGTTTGTCATTGTCGATGCAAAATTATCGATACTATTTTATTTGTTGACAAATTTGTTACGCTCGTGTAGACTACAATAACTAAATAGTATAAAGCAATGCCTGTCTGTATGTATGTATGCTTAGATCTTTAAAACTACACAACGGATTTTGATGCAGTTTCAGTGCAGTGTCAGTGATTCAAGAGAAAAGTTTTACTACATAATTTATTATGTTTTAGACAAAGCGGGTGAAACCGTGGGCGGAAAGCTAGCAATTTACTAAAACATTCATCGAGAACCATCCTATCAATTGGTGAAAACAAAATTGAAATCGGTGTAGTAGTTTTTGAGTCTATCGCAAACAGACGAAGGAATTTGATTATAATATTATTAAGTGATTTTTTGGTATTATTTTAGAGGCCAATCAATTAGGATCTTCATGGTGATAAGTTTAACCTTGTCATTTATTTAAATTGATTTAAAGTATCTATTCAATATGCTTATATTCAATATTTTGATTACAGTAATTTTAATGTTCAACAAAACTTCGATTAACAATCTTCGCAGTCATTTATGTATAGTTTAATTTTCAATAGGATTAAACAATGAGTTGGTAATAAAGATATTCATCACGTAAAAGCGAGAAACGCAAGTAAATACATCAACATTAATTGTATATAATATAACTTGATTAAAACTGAAAAGTAAACTCTTTAGTTTTAATGAGTCTTATTGCACCGTATGCTGTGGTATAACCATATTAATTAAAGTAATAACATGAGTAGAGTCAGGTCGAACAGCTAGTAATATCATAAAGCAATCAAAACAAGGCCTATCAACTATCGACATTAGCAATTAAAATCTAGCACATTTAATTATTAATTACCTTGAAAAAGAGTCATCTTAGAAAGTGCAAAGTGCCATTGTGCCGAGCATGTTAATGAAGACCTTGACACGGTTACAGTATAAATTCGTCTAGTGTTTAGCTTTTTATGTTCTGTGAGTGTCGCGTGGTAATTGTACTGGACGTTGCTAGTCTGTGACGTGATGATGTTTGCTTTGAGATACTTCGATTTTGTTGTATTTGTGGGAATGAGAAAATTACTAAACATTTTTTGTACATACACAAGCTTTCTGAGAGCGGCTTCGCCTGCGTAGCCTAAAACTTAATAATTAAAACTTTCGAGAACTACGTTATCTATTTGTGAAAACAGAATGAAAATCGGTGCAGTAGTTTTAGACTTTATTAACAGACAGATGCGATGCAATTTATTTTATAACATTAACATATACAAACATTTATTTGTACAGAAACTTAATCGATACTACCCATTCCAAGTTCTAAATATGTTAATGTTAATCTATTTTAGTCATACTAATGGCTGAGTGGAGCACGAAACAGATAGATTACTTAATAATTTACTGTTTTAATCAAATACATCGATACCTAATTATTTATTATTAGAAAAGTATACTTAAATTACTAGCGGATTCACCCACGGACGTAACCCTATATGTATAACCTCTTTACTGTAAATGTTCATCTAAATACGTGCAGTAGTTGTTCGTGAAAGAGTAACAAACAAACATACATCAATCCATAATCACAAATTTTCGCATTTATAATATAATTATGATAGAATTGGTACTTTGTAAATAATAAAAACGAGTTAGAATCATAAAATGATATATATGCAGCTCATGATAAGAACTGCGCAGTAGTTTTTTGTATAATAGTATAATATAATATATTGTAGAAGATTTATAATATGAAATGATTCTTCTCACGTATTCTCATTTTAATATCTGCTAGATAAATTACCATTAAACTTTATAAACAGTTACATTTAGTATTTCTTTTGTATAGATTTAAATAGATGTATCAAAGATCAAAGCATATATTAAAAATGCTTCTAGTGATAAAAAATATATCATCACTACATAGTATACAACAAAGTATCTTTCTCTGTCCCTATATCCCTGTGTATGCTTAAATCCTCAGAACTACGCAACGGATTTTGATGCGGTTTTTTTCATAGATAGTCATAGGCAATACATTCGTCTCATGTTCTCTAGTATAATAATACTAGAGAATAGAGCGATTCAAGAGGAATATTTAGTATACATGTATCATTTATTAGGTTTTAGACAAAGCGGGCGAAGCCGCGGTCGGAAAGCTAGTTCATAATTTGAATTACAATCATTAGGCTCTTAAGTATTTATAGAATTTATAAAAACATTTTAATTTAAGTCCAAACTAGTTTAAAATATTTAAATTATGCAATAAATTCTATTTGAATATGTGAATTTATCACATTTATGGATATTTAATACAAATCCAATGACCTAGTTTGTCTAGTCATTTATTTTAATTCTTTAACATTCTTATTAAATCGATAAAATGTAAAAAAACGTGTCAAGTTTTATCGATAAATCTGAACAGTAGCTCATCACTAGCGCAGTGATTTTCACAAAACGTTGTAAATATACTAAACGCTTTCAAGGTTTGACTAGACTATGCACTTGACTTCATTTGTTATAGATATTTATATGTTACTAGCTGTGCCCCACGGTTTTACTAGCATTACTTCGCTCCGTCCGTCTTAGTATGATAAAATACAGCCTTTCTAGTTTCTAAATAAATGGACTATCTAACAGTAAAACTTTTCAAATCGGCCTGTGGTTCCCTAGATATAGTGCGTTCAAGCAAACAAACAAACAAACTGTTCTGCTTGAGAAGTTCGTTTTTCAATCAGTTCTTAAAGGGATGCATGTTTTGATTGTGGTTTTGTTCGGGAGTTACACGGCGAACACCTTGTTTAATATATTTTACACAAGCTTACCGCCCGCGGCTTCTCCCGCTTTGTCTAAAACCTAATAAATTATATACTAACACCTTCCTCTTGAATCACTCTATCTAAAAAAAACCGCATCAAAATCCGTTGCGTAGTTTTAAAGATTTAAGCATACAAAGGGACAGAGAAAGCGACTTTGTTTTATACTATGTAGTGATTAGCAACTTTGTCTGCTCTTAAAATGAATGTACCTATTTTTACAATATTTCCCATAGCTGCTCCGCTAGTCGTAGCGTGGTCATATGGTATGGTAGCCTTATAATTTTCTTCGCTAAATTCGGGGAATTATTGTACACAAAAATAATTTTTAAATTCGAAACAAACAAACTCTACAGCTTTACTATATTGGCATTTATGATAGGATCATCACTACGTAGTAGGTATAAAACAAAGTCGCTTTCTCTGTCCCTATGTCCCTTTGTATGCTTAAATCTTTAAAACTACGCAACGGATTTTGATGCGGTTTTTTTAATAGATAGAGTGATTCAAGAGGAAGGTTTTAGTATATAATTTATTAGGTTTTAGACAAAGCGGCCGAAGCCACGGGCGGTAAGCTAGTTATCATAGAGATCTAGAGAGATGCCAATCGCTTGCACTGAGTACGAAACCTGGTGTCTCATAACAAATTTACGCACACAACAGTAAACAAAATAAAAACAATACTTCGCGTTGTGTGCGTGTCATCACACAAAAATTTGAGAGCGACTATTCGTTCGCACACTAGATTGTAAGTGACGTACGTATACAGCACCACACAGCCGCAAGATATGCGTTTACGATAGGGATTGCTTGTCGATAAAATGAGAAACGTTAAAATTAAAACAATTTATGGGCAATACAGTAACTAGGTAGAAAATAGAAATGGACACCTTGATGGTAGCATTCATGGTGATGAAGTACATAAAGCATTGCCTATTGACTTATTGTAAAGTAATATAAGTATGAAATAAGTGACTTCTTTTTTTAATCCATGTATAATAATTACTATAAAATTATTGCTCGAGTACCTATCAAATAATAATAATACAATCAGATATTAAGCTAATAGTAATACATTATGATATAAAAATAAGGTAGTAAAATAATACATAATACGATAAAAAATCCGAATCTTATCGACATGGACACACTCGACGCGCATCCTCAACTAACGACCGCGAGCAGCGGCCGTACTACACGATCGAATGCTTTAGTATGTTCATTATACACTGCGGTATTCGAACTCCGCGTTTGAATAGAGTCACGTACAGAAGAAGCATTGTAAACTATTTACATCATACATTACACATTTAGATCAGAAACCAAGAAATCACTCTACGTAATATTGTTTTTGAAATTTTAGTAAGAAAATCGTATAATTTTCAGTACTTACCGATGGTATGTGATTCCATTTGACTTAAAGTTGCTGGTTCCACTTCGGTTTTTACAAACTTTAACGGAACAACACGGCATTGTCAAATAATACCCGGCCGACGGTCGAACGTAAACTGAATGCAACAAACAGCATGTGTTCCATTTTTGTACATATTGCTGCGACACCGGCCCCGCCCCCTAACCATATCTCCCTTTAGTTTCTGTGATCTGTGCTAGTTATTCATAAGACACAACTTACTAACTTTCGGCAATTTCCTAATTCATTGTAAGTATCTACTAAATCAGTTTTCCCATTATTTAGTGTCAATATTTTACAGTGACACAGTGAAATGTATTAGTGTTAAGTGCAGAGTGGTTATGATAAACGAAAGAATGATCACCAATATGCCATATTACGGTAAGTTTTATTTATTTTTATGTATTTTGGGACGATTTTACAATACCTATGCTTCCCATACAGTTAATGCTTTACTTTAATTACAAAAAAAAAATGAAAATATCACCTGTTAAATATCAACGATGGTCAATTAAGAACATTTTTGAGATTTACGCAAATATCACGCGAGAGACGCCGCGGGTTCGGGCTAGTTTCATATTATGGAATAATAATGACAGCATATTATAAGTAAAATCTAGAAATAATTTTATACCAGTAGATTTTTCGGCTATGTCCGGGTTGACCTATTTTCAGAATATAGACTATCCTCAGAATAGTTTATGTTACTAGGACTTAATTGTTACACGTTAAAGATAGAGCCTCAAAGAATGGAAGAATCAATTCTTCCGGGTTACGACGCTTTTTGACACTAACAACAGATTAAAAAGGAAATCTCTATAAATACGTAAACCTCTGGAAACTAATCAAATTTGGTGTAGGTATTGGTAACTGCGTAGAGCATTTTCTATACTGCTTTTTAAACGTGCCACTCATAATCATAGCTTCAGGCTACCTGTGAAAATGACGCAGTGGTCGTTGTTTTTTAATTTTATGTTCTAAAAAAGAAAACGTCATATTTTCCTTCTAGATTATCCCAGATTTTCTATTCTCCTTATAACGATACCAAAAACTATCTTTACCTAGTTATATAATACATGCATTTGGTTCAATAACTCAAACAATGCCGTACATAAAACACAGAAATAGGTCACCTGAGCCTGTTCCACTTACCCGTTGCCATAGTGACGCGGCCATGTTGGCGTTGCCATGGTTACGCGCGTGCGCGGTCCCGGAAGGCGTGGTGTGTTGATACTGCATTTAATAAAATTATTAATTGATTATAGCGTATGTGTGCTAGTGGAACGCGGGGATGTTCTCTCCCTTTTTATTTATTACGTAAATGTATGTCTTTCTCTTTCTGTGTAGGTTCTTTTGCTAAATAGGTCAATTTATTGTGGAAGTTTATAATGTTTGCTGCATTTTATGCTAAATAGGAAATCGATTTTATAATGACCTTCATTAAGTTAGAAGCTAATTTGATCGTGTATCTATTGAATTAAATATGGCTTGCAGTTAGCAATTATCTATAAAATATTAAGCATTTAATTAATACCTTGTAGTACAGTGAATAGATAGGGCTTTCATAAGTAATATATTTTTGGCTTCTGTAAAATTAATATCGATATCGTTATTCTTTTGTTTAAGAGGCCTACACCACCGAAACTAGCGCCACCGAACATTTTATTTTTTTACTCCTTAACCAGATCAAATTTAAAAAATCTAGCTCGGTACTTTGCTAGTATATTACTTGTAGTATTTTTGGTATTACTTTTCA
>CAJQZM010034536.1:0-30219 GCA_907164665.1 Colias nastes
AGCAGTCGTGGCCGAGCGGTTAAGGCGTCTGACTAGAAATCAGATTCCCTCTGGGAGCGTAGGTTCGAATCCTACCGACTGCGAATTCTTTTTTTATTTTTGTTATTAATGAAATATTCTTAACGTTCTCGATAAGCCCATTATAACAATAAATATGAATGAATTTTGTTAATATTCTTGTAAATATTTTTATTAAAATTTTAATCAAACTTGTAAAAATATATTTTGAGCACGATAACTATGCAGAAATCTGTGTTGACTTATTTGATTTACTGCCCGTTTTCCAATTTCAGAAACACAGCTCGCCTATAAAGATATAAAGCCACAATCCACCAATCTTAATAAAATATAAGTAATAATAACAGGTCCGTTTTGGTAAAATAAAAGATTTACTGTAAAATAGTGTAAAGATATCCTGCCCTATAATTACTCTAAGATATAAACATACTTTTAAGCAACCTGCCTAACACACTTGAAAAGGTACAATAAAGGTGCACTCACACATTGCATATAACTCAACAATCAGGGTCTGCTCGTTAGGCCATAATTCGATCACAGCCCGTTCACTAATCACGTTCATTTACATACAAGTCATTTGTTTTGCGGCTCCCAATATGAACGATTGTTTGTGTCTGGGGCTTTATGTTTTCGTTTTAGTGAATAATAATATGTAGGTATATATATAGGTGCTAGGAATGTTTAGGAAATGTTTTATAGTAAAATGTTTGGTGTTGGTGGCAACACAGAATGATACAGTACCTACCTACTCTCATATTTTGTAATTAAGTAAAAAGAAATACTCCGTGTGTTTTATGCTATTGCATAGCTTCTATCGCGGGCCTTGAGCGCGGGGACCGAATCGACAAATTCCGTAACGAAAAAACCTCACGCTCCCCACTCCGACGGGCTCGGAGGTGTGGCTTGAAGGCATGCTATGCAATAGCTTTACCGCGGCAGTCCCCGAGTGCCACACGACTTTTTATTTGTTTTCATTGCAAATCTCTTATTAAAATCTAGGATACATTAAAAATATTATATAAATAGGTACCTATACTTGTAACTGCAGTATGTAACACGTTGTTTTATTTTATCCTTTACCTAACTGATTTTGAATTCAAATTTAACAAAAGTGCAACACAATAGAAACATGACATAATGTAGATAAATTATGTAGAATTATTTTTAATACAAGAACAACCCGCAAGTGTGAACAACACCTTACATTTATTCAGCCTTTACCAGTCAAATGTGGCTGAAGCTTACTGATTAATCATACTGTAAACTATTGTGTAGATAAGTTTGGTCAATAGTACCGATGATTACGGGCCTTTGTTTATTTCACTAATAACTATTGAATGCAAATCGTTTGCCAAAAGTAAATACGAAATGCGAGTAAATTTAGTTGATTAGTAATGGTGGAATTTTTCAAATTTGTTTGATGTTGGTTAGAATAATTTATGAAAATATGATGTATATTTTTATACTGACTATTAAATAAAAAAGCGTTAAAAAACTTTGCATTATCATTCAGGCGTTTGGTAGTTTTGTAATTTGTAGTTTTTTATAATTTATACTATTAGCACAGACTAATAATAATATACTACGTATACAAATATTAGGTAGAAGTAAGAGTGTGATTGTTAAGAAGGTAGTCTAGCTTAGTACTTAGTAGGTAAAGGTAGGTATAACATTTTACTAAAGTAATGTTTTTTAAATGTGAATCTCGGTTCAATTTAGTAGAGACTCTGATTTCATGAGAATATCTATGTATTGGGAATAAAAAACTAATAATACATCTGAAATCAAATAACTGGACATTGGACAATACAGTCTAATTTTTAATACGGAAATAAACGAATATATTATTGTACCTATAAAAATTCTCATTAATTTCAATTCTTTGATTTCAAACGTAGGTACATTAATTACTATCACTAGTCGAAAGATGCGCCATTTTTAATATTATTTCAGTACTTTCAGTAATGGTTCGTTACTTAAGTGATTGGAGTTGGTTTCAATTCAGAAACACTATATTTTCTAGTTTAATTCATAGTAAAATCAATTAAACAACTAATAAGAACACTTTTCTCAATTTAATAACAGTATTTTAATGATAGTTTCTTTCTATTATATCACATTTTAATGACGACCTTAGACAGAGTTCAGTAAAAACCATTTAGTACTATTGAAATTCCATGCGACCATTTTGTCGCATACAAATTTTACAAGGCCTTTGTTCCTCCTAAAAAAATTGAAAATATGTAAGTATTATATTTCAATTCTACTTTACAATAAGACAGCCAATAATAAATGCTGACTTTTAATATCCGAGATCGATAGACGCAAATTAGAAGCCAACAAGAGCATCCAATTCACATCAAAGCGAAAAACAACAAAAAAATATTCATTCCGAACTAAAAATGAAACAGACTAAGCTCCGAAGCTTGAACTCATTAACCCCTGCTATTTTATTTCACTTGCCGTAAAACTTTAAAACACCAATGAGAAGTTGGAAAAGAATTGCAGTAAAAGTAAAAGAGGGCGGGCGCTGTAAATTTCGCGCTTCAAAAAATGCTTAATTACTATACTATAAAATTTCATAAATAATTGTGAGTGTTAGAGCCGGGGTAAGTGTTTAAACGTTACGCTAATTGTTGATTAAATCGCTGATACTAATTGCGAACGCAAACGTATATTTTTTTGGAGTGTTAATTAATTTGTATTGAATTTTTGGGTCTTTAAATTATAATTTGTACGTACCTACATATACAAGCAATTTGTTGTTCATTAAAATTTAAATACGATGACCTATTCAAATTTGAGACGCCTGCCAAAAAATTAAAGCAAAATCTTAAGACACTTCTGTTGTGCGGTTAAAAAATTATGAATAATAATAATTAAGGGATGTCATTTGAAAGATTTAATAAACACTACCAGTAAATATAATAGGGTTCAGTCACGTTCAGTTTAAACATTAATTGTATTTGACATTGTACATTTGGGACATACGGAATTCTATAAAATGATATTTCCATTTTTGTTAATTTGAAATTGCGTAGTTATGTTGATAATAATATGACAAAGCCACTTTCATTGATGTTGTTATAGGATGAAAATACATCCATATTAATATTATAAATGCGAAAGTAACTCTGTCTGTCTGTCTGTTACTCAATCACGCCTAAACTACTGAACCAATTTTCATGAAATTTGGTATGGAGATATTTTGATACCCGAGAAAGGACATAGGCTACTTTTTATCCCGGGAAAATAACGCAATCCCGGAAATCCCACGGGAACGGGAACTACGCGGGTTTTTCTTTGACTGCGCGGGCGAAGCCGCGGGCGGAAACCTAGTTGTGTTATATAGAGGTGACCTACCAAAATAACATTGGAAAGTTTTAGTTTGTAGAGGTCTAATGAGATTTTTTTACTTTTTGTGTACTTTAAAAATAGATACATTAATACAATATTGTCTCACTCATGAATTGACTTACGAATTCACGAATTAATTCTCTGTTTCTGTTCAACATGATGTGTTATCTCCAATGTGAAAATTAATTCTAATTAATGTCATAGATTATGTAAGTATAGACGTGGCATATCCATTCTAAATAAATACGAAAGTCTGTTTGTTTGTCTTTCTAATACATAGAAAAGGATAGATTTTATGATATGATTTTAGTGGCTGGAGATAGAAGGCTAGAGTAATATATTTACGGAGGTGGGAGATCTCATTCCCACGGGAATTGCCTTTAAATGGCGGGCGAAGCTGCAGATGTGACATGTGATTGCTGGGTTTTGTATCAGCAAATTTATGATAATACTTACGTGTTTTTATCAGTGAAAATAAGATATAGAGTCATACTTAAGTTTCGAAAGCGAAGATTTATTAATTTTTTGCTCTTTTAAAAGTAGTGGTAGGATTTTGCGTATTCACTCGATAAAAATGATGACAAACGCCATATTTATTTACGTATTATTAAATATTTAATATTTCATAAAATATGTTTGTTTCTGCTAAATACTAAAGAACTGAAAACTTATGAAGCCAAACAAGCTCTACATAGTTGAGCGAGAAGGCTCCGAAGACCTTTTCAATAACCACAAAATAAATTCCTCAAAAAGTTTTCCCTTAAAAACCTTGTAATAGCTGTAAGTATATTTACACTGGACCAAAAACATTCCATCGTTAAAATATAACTAACAAGCCGCATCTGCACTCATACTCAATTACAACTCCATTATTTGAGTGGCAAGTTAATGAGTCCTTTTGAAGTTCCCTTTTGTTTGAGTTTTAACGTTAGAATTAACTGCGTGCCGTCTCCCGCTAATTTGCTCCAAACGTACGCCAATTATGTTACGTTCGGCTTCCTTTGGGATTGTGGGCCTCGATCATTTCCTTCGAGATTCTGTTTAATAGACGAGGGGTTGTATGGAATCGTCGGTGTGATAGACGTCCGATTGTACATCATTTTGGTAATGAATACTAAAACGAAATGTTACTGGAGTAATGGGTAAGGATTGATTGCTGTGCTCTTTGGCTGTCATTAAAAATGTAACAAGTCTACTTTATAATTATATTGCCTATAATATAATACCCTCATGGGAGGCCCGTGTCCCAGTAGTGGGGAATTATAATATTATGATGATGATTATAAAATAAATGCAAATAAAAACTTCGTCGTTTTACAATTTTAAATAATTAACAGACACCAGAAGAAAAAAGAAGTAAAAACACGAAAATATTCTTCTCTCTCTCTCTCTCTTTATAACAGGGCTCATAGAAGTTGTAACTTTTACTATGCAACCACTAAATGCCTTACAAGCTGTAATTTGTTTTGCTCCAGTATATTCAATTCGTTCGTATTGCGGGCACTTAACAGTATATTTAAATCATTTATAACGAATGGCATAAAAAGGCTTCACAAGATTACACGTTTCCCGACGAATGTATTTAGCTCTGTGGGGATTATGTTGTGAAATCTAATTATTTAGAAACGTTTTATTGGATATTGTTTCAGTATAACACTTGGTATTAATTAGGTAAAATTGTCTGATTACGTTTTATCTATTTTGTGACTGTATGGCTCGAGATTAGAACAATTAATTACATTATCATTATTGTGATTATGAAAATATTAATTAACAGCTGAAAAGTAGAGGAAAACAAACTACGTACTACCTACTCTTTTCTACAAAATATATAGCTGTTCATTCATTTATTGTCACCGAACAGGTATACACATTTAATCTGCAGTTTTCCTTTAAATTTCTTGCCTATACTCGTAATATATATCTACTTTTAACTAACTTTACTATTTACGATAATATTCTAATACTTGAAGCTTGTAGGTATGAAGTTCATGGATTTACAGCTGCTGCGCAAATTAATATCCCAGACATTTTCATGCGACAAACTGAATTCAAAAGATGCACGTTGCCATAGCAACCAATCCTTCAAAAATTAGTTCTCATCCAAGTTGAACCACAATCGAAGGATCAGGAACTTTAATTACTCCACATTAACCCTTGCCAATCCCGCTCGAGATAGTCAATTCTTTAAACTTCGGGAATGGTCTCACAATCCCGTCAATTAACTGGGACTTACTGGAGGGTTGAGTCTCGATGCGAGTTGGATTGTTTTGGAAATATTGAATGTTTATTCGTGCAAAAACACTCTGATTTGATAGCATGTAGTTATTGTTGTTGCAAGATTTTTAAAGTGTGGAAACAAAATTTATATTTAAAGATCAAACTCAACTTTAGATGATATGAAAAGGTATAGAAAAGATAGCACAGGGTAAGGAAAGGCAAACAAATATTATTTAAAAAATAAATCAACTTTGTATAACATTATCATATTTATATTTCACTCTAAAGAATGAATTTTAATAATACTTTCAATGTCCTTGTGGATTAAAACTGTGTTGTTTTAATCAATAAATAGTTTTGTCATACACATAAATACTATTTGCATTTTTGCTCTTTGTGAATATTGCAACAATATCATTATTTGTTGACCTCATTTTTGAAGTGAATTGAATCGAACAATTTTATAAAATATGCGTTTTTACTCTGAAGAATAAAATAATTCTTCCTCCGTAAAAGTATTGCAACCCTACTAGTATTGTCATTTAATTGCCGTCTTTCGTTTTGTTGTGTCGTTTTGTATGTTTGTATGTGTTCTACAGTTCGATAGTGTTTCAATAGTGACTTCAGTATTAGTAGTCATTTAGGAATAAGTTCCAGTATTTATAGAATCTACCTAGTATGGTAAACTTAAACTTTAATTGGAAATCCTATATGTCTGTTGTCTAAAATGTAATTATAATAATAAGTTTCAATGAACATTTTGAAAAGCGTAATTGTTTTGAATTATAATTATGAAAGCTTGTAATTAATTGTCATAGTTCTTCAGCTCTACAAATCAATTAAAAATTTAGGAAATATCAAGAGATTAAGATTGAATTAAATACTAATTTAATTACGAAGTATTATCACGATATTACAATATCGAGGTTAAGCGAATACTTTAAATGGAATTTTAATATTTTAATTGTTATGGCCTATACCTTACGTTTTTTTTGTAAATCCGACATGTTTTTATTATTTTTTATACAGTTTGATAGAAATACAGATAAAGATACAGAAGGTACAGTTTCTCTACTTTAATCTTAGGCAATTTTTACGTAATAATATGGTGATATAATTATACTTACCATCAATATTTACAAGGATAACTATTTTCTCGGACAACATAACACGTGAAACAAATTTTCATATCCTATATTATTATAATATACCTAATATGTTAATATAATAATTTATAATCGTGACTGCTACCCTGTGGCATAACGACATCCTAAAATGGCCGCCGGGTAGTAACCGCGCTATTGTACGGAATGAGTTCTTACATTAATTAATTGCTTCTTATATAATATTACGTTCATTGAATTTGGAATTAAGGGATTTTTGTTTGTTGTCATTATGAGAGCGGATTGCTCGTAATTAAAATATCTTTTAATAAGGTTTGTAGGTAATATCAAAAATATTTTCACTTAGTTTGTAAAAATGGTGTACTGAAAAGTTGTCTTCAAGTGGAAATCGTATCGAAGTTGCGTTTGTTATTATGATTTTAGAGTTAAATCGTTACAAACAAACAAAAAATTATTCCAATATAAGTATAGAGTTCAGTAGAGTTTGTTCCATGATTTTTAAATTTATCTTCACTTCACCTATGCTAGAAATGGCGTAGGAAAACATCGTGAGGAAACCGGCATGTCCAAGAATCAAATAGTTCGACAACACGTGACAGCTGCCAATCTGCACTTGGCCGACGTGCTAACCCGCACTTGGCCATTTTGGTGGATTATGGCCTGAACCCTCATAGGAGGCCTGTGTTCCTGCAATGAGAACATGTATGGGCTGATGATGATATTGTTTACTATTTGCAAGAGATATAGAGTGAACATTATCATATAATATTACTTCCTGTGACGCGGATTTCACCCGCGGAAGAAACCGCGTGTAAAATTATATTTTTAAAGCTCATGTGTTATTCTGGTGTAAAACCTATATTTCTGTAGAGTTTCGTCCAAATCCGTTCAGTAGTTTTTACGTGAAAGAGTCACAAACATGCATACATACAAACTTTCGCGTTTATAATATTCGTGTGATTGGCGTTATAATCCAATATAGCTATTCCTAATCGCGATTTATCAAATACGGCTTAACACAAGTCTAAGTAAGCCGTAAAAATATAAGTTTCTCCATGTGTTGTGATATGCGTAGAACTTTGTAGATCTTTGTAAGCGCTATGCAGTCGGCATTTTACAAGTTTGTGAAGTTTTGTTGGAGTTCTCCGATTTATTGGCTCCGAGGTGAGGTAGGGTGAGGATTAGGTTATCACTAGTATTTGCTCGTGGCTTTCCCCGCGAGGTGTAAGGAAATTCAGCGTGAGATGTCCCAAAAAGAAGACAATATCCATACAGCTTGTTTTTAGACTCTACTGTCTCCAGAAAATAAATAAGTCATTAATTAATTGTTTCATTACGATGTGAAGAAAAGACAAACGAACAATCATACTTTCTCACAAATTGGTCAAAGGAAAATTAACTTGCCACGACCGGGACTCATAACTACTATTATTATTGTATTACTAACCGACCGACCCGGCTTCGCCTGTGGTACATACATTGCACTCAGGGATCACTCTTAGATATCCAACGGTGATATTTTTAATCAGTCTGTGGGTTCCTAAGATAATTGCGTTTAAACAAACAAACGCTTCAGCTTTATATTATTATACGTCTAGATAGTATACATACTTGTTTCGCCAGAACGGCTGTACCCATAAATCATGGTCACGCTACTCTGAAGAGGTGTGTAGAGATAAACTACGATAACATGGCGCGCCCCTCCAAAATTCAAAACGTTTGAAAGTATTTGTGAAAGTATTTACAATGCACCACCAAGATTCACAACGCATGTGTGCGTAATGAGACGGCCGTCAAACAAAAACAAATCCACGGATTTGTTGCTCGACTAGTCACGCTCTAATCGCTCATTATTATTAGTAATGGCGCTGCACTGACATATTCTATGAAAACGACACGTGCGTTGTCTTGGGCGCTCGGCAACTTATGATTAGTTGACCAACAAATCTGGTAATAAGTGAGATATTACGAGTACTGTACGAGTAAAGACGAATACGTACAACTACATACAAACTCCTTCGTAAGGATGTCACTACACACATTGAAACAGTAATTTGGAGGGGCGCGCCATGTTATCGTAGTTTATCTCTAGCTACAAATCATACAACCCCGCCTCTGTCAAGTACGTGGGTTATTAGAAATATCTTTATACTTTTAGTAAATATAAAATAATACACAATTGCATATTATGAAAATCGTGATTCTATAGCATATCCTTAAGCTAAGAATTCAACTGGGATAAAAACCAGGTTTTATAAAACAAATTTCTTCCAAATTAGTACAGCCATTTTTGCGTGATTGAATAACAAACATCAACATATGCTAACGCTCATATTTATATTTTTTTATAAATATATAATAGATTGTGACACAAATGTGTATATAAAATGTGAAACTAACTCTACATAGAGTACCTATTACGCTTTAAGTGATCTTTCGTGCTAATTTTAAAATATCGGTAGATTAAATCAGGACAAGCTAGTTTTTTCCTAAAGAACTTCGTCTAGGAAATACTCAATGTAAATTTGTATGGAACGGCCATCGCGCGATAACGAGATGTGCACGCAAGCGGAGCGGGGGCGGAAAGCTAGTTTATTACACGTACTACAACGTCATGCACCTTTATAAAGAGGTTGTCAGATATTCGCTGATGTTAACAAGATTTTTGATATGTTTATTAGAGGTTTTTGATAAGATCGTAATACAGATTTTGTTGTATGCGCTATGTATTGAAAACATATGCCGGTTCTGATATACATATTATCATGGTAAGAATGAAACTTTTATATAATATACTTCGTGGAGGATTCTTTTTTTATGATAGGTCCAGAATATAGAATAAAATAAATCGCGATATTCAAATATTCTAATACTGCTTTATTTTATTTCTATCCAACGACAAACAATTTATTCTACAAATCAATACGATATTTTTATGTCAGAACACTTTCACGTGATATTTGTTTATGAAAAGAATCAATTATAAAACCGCGCTAGCCTAGAACATTCACACGTACACGAAGATCAATCAAACAACTCTAATAAATGTTATTTACGTCCATAAATATTGACTTCATTTGAAAGCTTTCAAAGGCCTGAGCCCGGGCACTCCGTCAGGCCGCCTCCCGCCGTCCATCAGGCGTTATCGAAATGGCAACTATCAGTCGCGACTTGCTGCGCAATTTGTTTCCCGATGCCGCCGAATATGGTGAGGATTTTGTATCTTTGTTTTGACTTTTGAGTCGTGTTTGACGTGAGGTACTACCGGTGCCGAGCCCACGTGTCCGAAGTGAAACTTACAGTGAGCTTGTTCGAATGGAATACGATGATAAGATGTTAAATATTATGTTTACATATAATCTACTAGCTTTCCGCCCGTGGCTTCGCCCACATTTTCAAAGAAAAACCCGCATATTTCCCGTTCCCGTGGGATTTCCGGGATAAAACCTATCCTATGTGTTAATCCAAGTTACCCTCTATATGTGTGCTAAATTTCATTGTAATCGGTTCAGTAGTATTGGTGTGAAAGAGTAACAAACACACACACACATACTCACAAACTTTCGCATTTATAATATTAGTAGGATTAATTCAACTTAATACGTTGTAGTTAAATAGTTCGCTTGCATAACAATATATCAATAACATTATTTTGCACACGCTGCATCACTCGCTTGGTTCTCAGAAAAAGACGCTTATGTAATAGATAATCTAGAGTAAGTACCTATATGTCAAATTTATTCTGAGTCAGAGTTTGATAACAACTTTTACATAGTAACAAAAGAGTGTATGCCGAGCACACTTGTCCGAAGTGAAACTTCTTTGGAAAGATTCAAAGATACCAAAATCGTCGCATTACTCCAGGACGTGACGGTATTGCCATGATGCGACCTTGAAATTTTACTCTCAAAGCGCCTGAAGTAGTCTAATTGAATAAATAAATGTTTGACTTTGATTTGTGGAAACATTAAATTGGTTAACAGAATATATCTGTTAATTAATTTATACATATAAATATACTAATATCTGCTCTAGTATGTAAGCATTGCAACAACACAAAACTCAAGCGAAACCGGAGGCGGGACGCTATTGTTATAAATTCATGAGAAATATCAATGCAAGTTAACAAGAGGCTTGATTGCAGGAATTTTAATAAATTGCCCTCATTCTAGATTGAATTCTGATGAAGTCGCGTATGTAGGTACATTGACTTTACAATTATTGGAAAATTCTTATTCATTCATATTTTTTAAAGAGACAGTAAATAAAATTTATACAATCATAATAGAATACTGTGTCTATCTTTATAATATTATTACATTAACACGTGTAAGTATAGACTTAAAAGTCAGTGTATTATAGAATACACTGACTTTTTATGTACAGGTTTTTACATAGTTTGCTAGTAATCGACTCTATTACTCTAAAATGTAAAAAAAGTGATCAATAAATAATGTTTTTACATAATATTATACAAGTGTATATTTTACTATAATATTACACTTCACACCACGTTAAATGATTCCTTTATTCACCACTATGTGTTCAAAAACTCCCATGTTAAACAACAAAACACCACAGTACAACAAAAAGTGCAGTTTAGCAAGTATTTTCTGTTAAGGCAACATTCCCGCGGCGAAACTTTAATATGTGTCGCATGGAGCGGATTGAATTAGGATTCCCATCTCATTTCCAACTTAGCGCTAAGAATCGCCCTATTTTCCGCCTCAAATGAAACTGTCCGGTTAATAAGGTTGGCTGCACAATGGGATAAATGTATGTATTTATATAAACTTTGTAATGAAAAGCGAAAATTCGTTTCATGTTAATGTGTGTTATGGGAAAATATATTATAAATACGTTTACATTACATTACATGATGTGTTTGCAATTGATTAAAGGTTTGTGCTAAAATAAATAAATGATAAATGTAAATAAACACAAAAAATGATCCCATTTTTTTCATCAGACTGTCGGAACTCGGTAACCGGCAACTATTACGTAATCGCAATAATTCTTGCATTCTTGACACTATTCTGCTATATGTTTTAAATGTATGTTTTTAATGCTGTATTCTACAGATACTGTAAATGATACCACGGAACGGTCGATAGGAAATTAAAGCCATTACACACAGCACGTTGTCTCTAGCACATTATCTCTGTGCGTTACCAGCCTAATCGTAAGCCATGTAAAACTTTTGATTTGTGGAGCCACTTCTGACGGAACCTGCGCTATGCATTCACCAAGATGTATTAGCCAGAGTTTTAGCCTGTTATATTTGTTTTGTAGTTACACAAAGACACACACATCCTGTTAATGTTTCATAAAGTACTCCATTGTACTTGAGACTCGAGTGATTAAATAGGGAAGGTATGATGATGGTGTTTAATATTCTTACTCGTACGAAGGGAAGGTTGTCGCTTTGTCCCTATGTATGCTTAAATCTTTAAAACTACGTAACGGATTTTGATGTGATTTTTTAATAGATAGAGCGATTCCCGAGGAAGGTTTTAGTATATAATTTATTAGCTTTTAGATTAAGTGGGCGAAGCCGTGGGCGGAAAGCTAGTTTATAGATAAGATTTAAATAATAATATCTTATCATCATATCATATTCAAACAAGCTCACTATAAATCGTAATACTTTAATACTACTTCCAAACACAAAGCTAATATATAAACCCAAGTTCACATACAGGAAATCCCTTCCACGATGTGAACACAGCCTTGTGGCGTTTGCAAATTGGGCGACGCGACAGACTACCTTTATCGCGTCTCTCAGTTTATTAGTCTCGAAAGCCGGCTAACAATGGCGACTATCGCCATGGTCAGTGAAAAGCCATCTTTGTATTGTGTTTTGGATGAATAGGGGAATGTTTAATTTATTTATATGAATCGCAGAGATGTGCACGCATGAGTGAATGACAGCTTCTGTATGAGTGCGTAATGTTTGTAAAAATGAAAATGATTAGAAAAGATTAATAAATTGTATTGTAAATTAAAAAAAAATGTAAGAGGCGCTGGGGCGCGCTAATATTAACCGCAAATGTTACTTATTTATTAAATGTAACTCAGTTAAGTATTTAATAGATATTTAACACGAAAATGTAGAGCCATTATGTAAAAATTCTAATGAAATTTTCAAGTTTAAAAATCCCGACTAGAACACAGTATTCGATCTATTAAAATACATATCAAGCACTTCTTAACATGTTCTTAATTCCATGTGATATTTACATCGATACAATACAAGAAACACCAGCGTGTACCGCGCAAATTGGGCGCCGACAGAACCAGCTTTAGTCTCACTTTATTAGACTTGCTCTGCACCTAAATGTTAACAAACTGTCTCCGGAGTTGTTTGAATAACAGAACTCTTTTAGCGAACGTTGTACTGTTTGTGATGATTTCATTGTGTTACGAGATTGTAGGGAGATGCAGTGTGAGGAATACATTGAGATTTTTAGTAGAATATTATTAAATGGTGTCTGTATGGGTATTTCTTTATGAATATGTGATCATAGTTATCAAAATCTAATTTATATAAGATTAAACAAAAAAATTGTTATAATTTAAAACTCATACTGGGCGGTATATGCATAACCATAGATTACCAAATAGTTGAATTGAATTTGATTACTACTAGACAGCGAAAAAATAGCTAGGCTAGGTTGTCGTTTCAGCCGTGGTTTGTCCTCAAAAAAGGCCTCCCTCAAGGATTTCCAGTACGACCGGTCACCGGCGGCCTGCATCCAGCGGCTCCCTGCCACTCGGACCAGGTCGTCTGTCCATAGGCTAGGTATTCATTGTAAATTATAAATTTTCCTAAACCTCTATTCAAAAGGGTATCTAAAAGTTTGATTAACTTTATTCAAAATTAATAGTTCGAGGTGGCATAATTTATTCGTATTTTTGGTAAAGCATAAATGATAGTAGTTATAATTACAAGCTGAAATACATTATGCTTAATGATGTGGAAAAAGATATACTTAATTTCATATATTACTTTACATTCATATAATATTTTAATCGTTTAATCTTCTTTAAGCCGTTCCAGGTTTTTTCACTCATGACCGAACTCCTGGTTAAAAAATCCCAACGTAATAACAATGTATATTTGATGAATATGAAGAAATTTTTAATTACTCCTTTCATAATATATTATACTGTTTTAAAATGCAAATTCAATTGGATGGAAGATTAAATTAAACGTATGAGAAATACGAATATATATGAATTCACATCATCACCATCATCAGTCCATATACGTTCCCACTGCTGGGACACGGGCTTCCTATGCGGGTACAGGCCATAATCCACCACGCTGGCCAAGTGTGGGTTGGCAGATGTCACCGTTCGAGCAGTGGTGATGTTATGAAGATGCGCGCTGGTCTCAAAACTCCGGACTCGTTGATTTGAAGTCCGAGGTTATCACCACTAAGCTACTACTGCTGTACATATTTTTAGAAAAAAAAAATAATAACTAACATAATGTTAAAATCTAACTATCGATGTCTTTCTTCTCTACTGGGTTCAACAAGAAAAATAATATAATTATAAGAAAAAACTTGTATCAAAAATATTAAAGGAGAGAACATAGACCTATGAAATTGCATGGAATATCTACTATTATAATCACTACATAGTATAAAACAAAGTCGCTTTCTCTGTCCCTATGTCCCTATGTCCCTTTGTACGCTTAAATCTTTGAAACTACGCAACGGATTTTGATGCGGTTTTTTTTAATAGATAGAGTGATTCAAGAGGAAGGTTTATATGTATAATAACATCCATTAAATAGTGGAGAAGTACTGTTATTTTTGAGGTTTCTAATGTGATGTCGTAAAAAATTACATTTTTTCCGCTTACATTGCAAACGCAGGCTGAACCCTACGAGTTTTATCAAAATAATGTACTAAGTATTATACACATTGAAAAGGTCTACAGAAAAGTCCGCGATGGTATATGTCTATCTCTTATGGATAACCCACAATAACTTTTTTTTGTCATTTACTTTTTACGACAAATAATGGCTAATTTTCGAAGCGATTTCAACCAATACAGCATTAATCCTTAACCAATTTAATACCTTGAATACATTGTTCATTTAATATAGATCTATATGGCCCTTTACACCGTATGATTTAAGTGAATATTTTCGAAGATATTACAGATTTAAAAATTGCGGGACGTAGCGTTTGCGGCGGTACCGGCCGGCCGCCCGGCTATATATTTTATACCCGTGTGAAGCCGGAGCGGGCTGCTATGTTTTTATATATACAACGTTCACAGTTTTTCTGTAGTGTATTTAGTATCAGCATTGCACCCGTGCGAAGCCGGGGCGGGTCGCTAGTACATAATATAATATAATGTATAACCAAATTTCGCAGATTTGTAGTACATCTCTAAGGTCATTGACCTCCAATAAGATATCTATAAAACAATGTAAACTACGTTCTAGCTATATAGACAAGTTTATCAGAGGGTTCCTATTAGCACAGAACGAAATTGGTTCACGTTAACTTTGCTGCCGTGAGCAATTCTTACAATCCTTACCTTGCGATTGCAACTTTTCTCAAATTAACGCATTTGGACGTTTTATATTACATCGGGATTAAGACTTCAATTAGTATAGAAAGAGGGATCGGGAAACTTTTCGAGGTATCACTATAAAGGTAGTAAGATAATTACTTAGTGATAAGGCTGCTCAAGAAACTGTAGTCTCATTCATAATAGTTAGGAGGTGTTTTATGTGTACAATTTTATTGAAGAGATAAATTAATTACCGTGTATAGTCATTCGTCATTAGATTTAAATATTACGTAGTGCTGACGTTAGAAGCTCTTTATTTTTTTTCATATAAAATTTTCATCTCCGGCTCTATAAGTCCAGATATTATGTAAGTTATTATTACTAGATTTCCCTGTGATATTATTAGGAAAAGGTTATATTATTGTCAGAGTATATTAAAAATTAAAAATATGTGTATTTGAGAATATAAAAAAGAATAAAAAAATAAGAGCGTAACGAAGCAGCTATTTGTGTTAATAAAATTATTGAAAAGTTATGTTTTCCCCGCGTCATTTAAAATATCGAACGGTGCGATGCGCAATTGTTTTATCCGAATTATATATTTTGACTTATCATTCTTCATTAAAGTATCTTATTCAAATAGCATTAATTCTACTTTTTAATTTTACCGCATATTTACAAAAACATGTATTATGAGGCAAACACTGGTTTTTAGATATAAGTAGGTAAATTTCAAGATCGCGTCATGGCAATACCGTCACGTGACACGTCATGGAGTAAGGCGACGATTTTGGTATCTTTGAATCTTGCCATAGAAGTTTCACTTCAAACACGTGTGCTCAGCACACACTCTTTTTTTAATTTATTAGGTTTCAGACAAAGCGTGCGAAGCCGCAGGCGGAAAGTTAGTTACTTAATAAAATAAATTTATATTACCTACTAGGAAATGCTACAGAGTTTGATGAACATTCACAATTAATATCATGATTTTACCACGATACTAAGTCATTACCAACATTCATATCAATTTTCCCTTAAATATTCCAATAAAAAATATGAAAGAAAAAAGACGTGTGGCACTCGGGGACTGCCGCGGTAAAGCTATTGCATGCTATGTCTTCAAGCCACACCTCCGCGCCCGTCGGAGTGGGGAGCGTGAGGTTTTTTCGTTACGGAATTTCTGGATTCGGTCCCCGCGCTCAAGGCCCGCGATAGAAGCTATGCAATAGCTTAATAAAGAAAATTGTTTATCCGATAAAGCGTTCACGATCGAGATTAAAGAATTCCGGAATATCGTGAGGAATGAATGAAATATTATCTATTTGGATCGCGGCGTTGGCCGGTTTATGTGCGCTGGGCGGGCCTGTGTAAGCATTGTGCAGCAGTGCCAGGGAGTAAGAAGATTGGAGGGTAACTTTTACACATTGTAAATTATATTTTTGACGTGACAACGTCTTATAATTCGATAAAGCCGGCTGCACGCACGAAAAAACATGACTCATGCGGCGTTACCTCGCTCTGACTCATCTGAGGCGTTCCATGTAAGGCTTGAAGTGCGAGCGAGAGCGCGGAACGAGCGACAAAGAAGCACAATCGGACGTTGTCACGTTCAACTATCGTCAGTAAACCGACTTTACAGACAACCAATTTTTTTTAAGGTATAAAATATTTGTTGTATTTATTGTTTTTAAACATGTTCTAAAGTTTTTTTATTATGAAATTTTAAAACATAGTTTACTATCTTTCCGCTCAACTTTCCCGTGTGGTTAAAGGAAATTCCCTTTGAAATGCTTCAACGTCGTAAAAAGTAGCGTCTATTACTCTTAAAGATTCCTCTTTACCTCCTGACACAAAAATCATGCAATAAATATTTGCTTTGTGATGTTAAAAAAGGATTTTTTTTAAATAGAACACTTAATGATATTTATAAATATAACTTCGTTAAGATCAACACGTGTGATTTTCACAGAAACTACAATTGTTTCCTACACACAAGAACAAAAATAAACTAAACATCGACAATACTTACCTTTGTATCTCGGATACGTTATATTCCTCTGTTACCATGCATTTTGCCTTCTCCGAAAAAACGTTATTTTCGTAGTTCCGCGCCCCACTCTGGTAAGCGATAGCCCCTTAGCCCGACCGCTTTTCATTGCAGGTGCATCACAAATCCATCCTAACACTATAAATATGTCAGACGCTGCACAACTTTATAAGTTTACGCTTGTTTGCCTTTGGAATCGAATTTCAATATTATTCCTTCGATATTTCTTTGAGGAACATCTAGTATTGGGTTACGTGATTAGACGGTTTGGAAATACGCTATTGCAGATCTTACCATTATTGTTCAGAAGTAATGATAAGAAAAGCAAATGAAATATTTCAAATGATTCTATGGAATGAACTACAAGCTACAATTATAATCTGGCACCATAGAAATCTAAATAACAAGACATCTGGCACAGTCAAGTGAAACAGACAATATACTCTACATAGAAAATTGTCTCTTGAAATAATAATTATTATCACTACTCTCTGTTTGTCTATTCGCTATAAACTCAAAAACTACTGCACCGATTTTCATTTTGTTTTTAATAATGGATAGCATGATTATCGAGGTCGGAATAAGATGGTAGCATCTTGTTATTTAAAATTGTTCACACTCAAAATATATGAGCATTGAGCAAATCTTGTCGTTGTTGAGTCGGTTGTTAGGATTTACCTACCTATATCTTACGAACCGTCTTTTGACAAAACATAGTGTATAATATTTAGAGGCACACATACTTCCTCTATAGATTCAAAGATCTCTAAACTAACAATATACGTAAGATTATCTGATTCTGATGATAAAACTTCCCCATTGTTCGTGCAGACAAGTTCCATACAGGTATGATAGTTCGGAACAATACACGTCTATTTACAGACTCTGATACATGATCAATATGTTTGGTAGTTTTAATGTTTTATAGTTTATAGAGTACTAGCTGTCCCGGCGAACTTTGTACCGCCCTGTCAATGAATGTTGTGTTACCTTTTAGCTGAACTAATTTAGGCTTTGATGAACGTAATACAATGATACAAAATAAATATTTATATGGATTGATATGTAATAGTATTTTAATTTATTACTTCAAACACGTCTCAGAGAAAAATGATTGAATTTTAATAAGCTGTGCAGCATGGATTAACTCTTTTCATTCTTTAACTGTTATCGACCACGCCATCGTTTCGTTTCACTTTAGTTGTGATAATAATTCTACCATTATCATTAGGCGATCGACGCTGATACAGTGGGTAACCATCGTTGCTTGTGATGGTCTTTGCCATCAATTTTCGTGGATACCTTTTGGTACACTCGCTGTCAACCATGCATGGTGTTTGTTGGTTGATGGTTTCACACGGTCCATGAATCATATTCGTGATAAAAACGTCATGTCGGTCTGGATCGGTTTTAGGATTAGCAATCCCCGCACACTCATATATTTTATTCTTTCGACTAACCAAATTAAAATGTGTGCATGCTGCAAGCCAGATTTTCGTCATTCGATTGAATACATCCATCATTGAATAATCCCAAAGATGTGTTCCTTTAATGTAACTCATCAGTGATCGGATTTTTTTCTAAACACGAAAACACGTGTGGTGATGACGTGCCGATCACTTGATATTTGTCCGGGAAGCAACAGTTGAATAATTTCCATCCATTTCGGATTACATATAAATGTAATGAATAGATCTGGCCGACCATAATGACGAACATATTATTATGTCATTGCATCTTGCACATATTCACTTGGGCTACCTGTGTATGTCGCCGGTAAAATAAACAATAGACCAACATTTTCTGCATCTTCTTCTGTGCTAATTGCATGGCGTAAATGGATGCAATCTTCAAAACGCAATTTAACTTGTTTATAGCTACGCAATATTGTTGACGCAGTCGACGAAATCGCAACAAATAATTTTAATTTTTTACATTTTTATTGAATTTTTTTTTAATTTTAATTTTTTCTAGCTGGCCCGGCGAACTTCGTACCGCCCAGTCAATGAATGTCGTGTTACCTTTGGGCTTGGAACTAATTTAGGCTTTGATGAATGGAATACAATGATACAAAATAAATAAAGATATATAACAGCATTTTATTTCGATGAATAACACATAGGTATAGGAAAAAGAATAAAAAAAAAACAATAATTAGATACTTGATTACTTCATACACGTGCCAGAGAAAAATTATCGAATTAAACTACGTTTTGCAGCCTGGGATGCATTCGGATTAACTCTTTTCATTCTTTAACTGGTGTCGACCACGAAATCGTTTCCTTTCACTTTAGTTATGATAGTTCTACCACTATCATCTTGTTGCCTGTGATAGTTTCTACAGTAAATTTTCGTGGATTCCTTTTGGAACACTCGCTGTCAACCATGCATGGTGATTGGCGGTTGATGGTGCCACACGGTCCATCAATCATATTCGTGATTACAACATAATGTCGGTCTGGATCGATTGAATACATCCATCATTGAATAATCCGAAAGATGTGTTGCTTTAATGTAACTCATTGCTTGAAAACACGTGTGGTAATGTCGAGCCGATCACTTGATAATTGTCCGGGACGCAGCAGTAGAATAATTTCCATCCATTTTGGATTTCATGTAAATGTAATGAATAGATCCAGGCCGACCATAATGACGAACATATGTCATTGCATCTTGCGCATATTCATGCGTATGACTTGGGCTACCTGTGTATGTCGCCGGTAAAATAGCACCTAAGCACCTAAATAGCCCAATATTTTCTGCATCTTCTTCTCTGTGCTAATTGCATCGCGTAAATGGATGTAATCTTCAAAACGCAATTTAGCTTGGTTCAATCGAATGAGCCAGGGCCTCCGTTTCAATTTTAACGTTATAATATTATTTCAACGCAATATTGTTGAAGCAGTCGACGAAATCGCGACAAATAGTTGTCAGAATTTTTACATTTTTAGAGATTTTTTTTTAAATAATTAATCGAACTATCCTTCTTGGTTAGTTTCCTCACCGAAAATACCTTATCAATTTCTGAAAGCACGCGTAAACACAAATATTTGAGGAATTTTTATGTATCTGCTTTAATTGCACTTTTCAATAATTATTGATTTAAAAAAAATACAGACAATAGTTTATTCACCCTTTTTATTTTTTAATTATTTTACACAAAATACATTTTTGAACGCATGAATGTCAAACAATATTTTGACCGTATTCAACCGTATTTGACAGGATTGACAACTAATGATTGACATGTACGAAAATCAAAATTATTTTTATATATAGTGGCCCGCCCCGGCTTCGGCCGTGGTACATATTTCGCAATAAAAGGTAGCCTATGTCCTTTCTCGGGTATCAAAATATCTCCATACCAAATTTCATGCAAATTGGTTCAGTAGTTTAGGCGTGATTGAGTAACAGACAGACAGACAGACAGAGTTACTTTCGCATTTATAATATTAGTATGGATTGGAAGTGTAGTGTAACTCTTTGATTTCGTAACTAAGTATATAGTAATAAGGAACTCCAAAAATGATAATTTTTGGAACGAAGTTCCTTATCGCGCATTGCGAAATCGGGCTAAACGGGAAAAATTAGGAACAAAAATTGTAACGACACTTTTTACTATAGTTGTAAGCCGTGCGGCGTACGCGTGTTTTTCTGTCTCTCTCTCATAGAAAATAGGCCAGTTATTTTATTTTAGTAACTTCGTTCCATCCGGATTGTCCCTTGAAACCTATCAAGTTTTTTTTTTAATTTGGGGCTGTAGTAAAATAAGCTGCGTAACATAGCACTAAGGTGAGCGCAACTACAACGAAATTAGGTATCTAATCGTTTAACAAAATGTAACACTAATTAATTCCCCATATTAAAGTACGTGATTTATATTCATACAAGCGGAACAAAGTTATTTTCAATAATTATGAGTTATTTTCACTGAAGCGACTTAATCGTCCCAGCGGAATATTTGAAAAGAATATTTCATCACGTAATATAATTCCTTGATTAAAAACTTTCCGTTACATTTAAAGTATTTAAATTGCAGATCGGATACGCGTTCGTAGCGTTTTCTCTGAGAAGTTTTAATAAAACTGCATAATCCTTTTAAAATTACGCTCGCCACAGAGGCGATAAATGGTTATGGAGTTCTTTCGATAGCCGCTGAATCACGCTTAAGATATTTTTCCGTGGTTTTATTGATAAATCTGCTTTATGCAAGTCATAGAATTATAAGTCATTTATAAGACGTACTTAATAATTGAAGACAATCGGAAGACAATGATATAATATCCCTCGAAACTTTGTAAAACATTAAAAAATATTAAATGCGGTGTTAAATACCTAAGTGTGATAAAAATTTGTGTTAATTTCTTGCGAAACCTTTTCGAGCCTCTGATTGACACTCTCTACGGCGTCTTTTAGAAGTAGCTTTTAATAAATAGAGATAAAACAAATTTTAGCTCTATTTTTTATTAATTTTGCCTGTTTAAGGTCAGTAAGTAAACAAAGGTATTTATAAATATACGATATATAGTTTATATTTATAATAAAAACATAAAAATAGGCGTATTATAACTCAAGCAATCATAAATAATCACGAATACGCTGTATTATAGTTTTGAAAAACTTAAAAGCAAATCCTTGTCGTCTATTAGGCCTAAAGCAACACATAAACTGAACGAGGATACATTTTAACTAGATAAACATCTACATAATTTCATGTAGATTTTGTTCATCATTCTTCATATCTGTGTGTATCATTTTATTCTAAGCACGTAATGAAACGCCTGCAGGCGTTGCTCCGGTTTTGACACGTCGGCGCTAAGCGGGCGACTTTTATCAATATTTGTATCGACAACCCTCTACCTACTGAAATTAATGGCTATCCGAGCTGATATGCTTTGCATTTTTATGTGCTATGTGTATTAGTTTTATTACTTGTTTTGAATAAGTCGTTTCGATGTTGTGTTTATTTCTCTATTGAATACTATTTCTACCTTATCATTTTAGGAGGTGATTTTGTTGTGTATATTATTTTATTGATAGTTTTTAAAGTAGTTGAAACTTATTTATAAATTAATAGAAATAATTATAATTTCACTTTGTTGATAGAGTCAGTAAGTAGGTTTGTAAAGGTAGGACTATTTACATATCAAAGCTCGGTATTTGTATGTTATTATAACTGCAATAACCACGAAATAATTTCTAAACGCATATCTATACTAATATAATAAAGCTGAAGAGTTTGTTTGTTTGTTTGTTTGAACGCGCTAATCTCAGGAACTACTGGTCCGATTTGAAAAATTCTTTCGGTGTTAGACAGCCCATTTACCGAGGAATTATCATCACGCTAAGACTAACAGGAGCGGAGCCACACGGGTGAAACCGTGGGGCGCGGATAGTCAATCATAAAACCATACGCGTTCATTGTTCAAATACGCAGTCTAACGTAAATAATTTGCCTATCAATTACTATTATTACTATTGATATAAACATCATAAGATGGAGGGCTCTCAAACGGGAACGGACATGATTAATTACACTTCACTTAATTGATATCAACAGCGTATGACATTTGCTTGTAATTGTGTCAATATTATAGAGTGATTCATTAAATTAAACATCTGTCAACAGTGATAACTGATGTCATATTAATGTGCTTTTTAATTGGGCAGGATGCCGCGTAAAGGGTAATTCAAGTTATATTTAGCGAGGATTTTTTTTTGTAATTTGGTTTATTTTATTTATGGATGTTGTAAGAAGAAGAAGATTTTAATACTAATTTAGTGTAAACAAAGCAATCTCGAGAACTGCCCAGTCAGTAGTTACAGATTGGTCGAAAAAAGAGATTTTCATGCATTAGAGAGATGGTTATTTTGGAAGCATAACTAGAACAACTACTAACTAGTAACATGGACTATAAAATCATTCGTTCGCTCGAGTATCTGCTATCACAGTGTTTGACGTATAAATTTTATAAAACAGACTCGAAAAAGCGGTCGCAGATAACTCGCAAAAGAGTCATCAATCCGCAACTTCACCAGTATTCTTAATTATTTAATTCTAACGATCAACTCTGTTTTACTACCTCAAACTTTCCTCCTTGTATCCAGTTTCTGAACTTTTCGGATTGTGTTATATTTTAACTTGATTGTGAACTTTATTTGGAGCCAGATAATGTTTATTGATTTTAATCTTTTTGGGCGCTTTTACCTCCCATTCGAGGAATTTGAATTGTTATTGACTTATTAAAATGTTTTGTGTTCGGAGTATTACATAAATACTGAGAACTCTAGAATCATAATTATATTGTTATTTAATTAATTTCATTTATATTCTATCTATATATTGTGTATAATATAGATAATCATTTACATACTGTTTTTCAATAACGGCTGATCATGCTGTACGTACCTACTATAAGTAAAACAAATGTAACATCTTTATACCATGTTTATCGTAAATAAAGAATTATGAATTATTATGTAACGAAAAGTCCTATGAACATAATATCAACATACAGAAGTTTTTGATTCCACTACATAAAACGCGTAGTTTAACATACCGGAGTTTTATGATAATGTAATCTATAAATTCATGCGACACAAAGACATCAATCTACCCAAAATGTGACCCTCTCCCAAATATATGATTTTCTATTTCTATACATTTTCCCCAATCGAATCTTCAAAAATTGTGTTCCGAAAATGTATGCGTTATTGAACTAATGTAATAAAATGATATCGATATGATGGTAAATGTACTCGCCGAATTTGATAGCTGTGTGCTTTAGGCTATATGATTCAGCTAATAGGAGCTCTCGCACTTAGCAGTATTATCGACTGCTATTACGTGTTATTTTATGAAGTTACTATTACTTGTATTAGACGCTTCGTTTTGATTTAAACGAACATTTTTGTGGTGAGATCGCATTGGTAGATAAGACATACCATTTTTAATGTGTTAATATATATTTCCTGTGCTTTTGTTTTCATTCTTAAATTTCTTATAGAAGAATAAATCGTTTTATCATTATTGAAGATGATTTAGATTTTGGAAGAATTATAAAGTATAAACATACATACATCTATTCATTATATTATGTATAGACTAGCTGCTCCGCGCGGTTTCACCCCCGTGGTTCCCCTCCTGTTGGCCGTAGCGTAAAGATATATAGCCTATAGCCTTCCTCGATAAATGGGCTATCTAACACCGAAAGAATTTTTCAAATCGGACCAGTAGATCTCGAGATTAGCGCGTTCAAACAAACAAACTCTTCAGCTTCATAATATTAGTATAGATTTAAATAAAACTATAAGAAATACCATGTCAGTACAGTAAAATAAAATTAATTACAGTTTTCAGCGGGTATAACCTTCTTATGTTACTTTATTAGTTTTTAATGTTTTAGTTTTTGCTGAAAAGTGAAAGTCATCTTCATCAAGCTTAATTTGGAATTTACTTAGTACTGATGCTAACAGTTTTTCATAACGCGACATGTCTGGTAGTTTGAAAAAAATTGGAGTGATAGAGCAGATTTCAGTCCTTTTGAAGTTTTGATTTTAATGTGAAACTTCTTTAGGCGCGTTGAGAGCAACAACAGGTCGCGTCATGGCAATACCGTCACGTCATGGAGTAAGGCAACGATTTTGGTATCTTTGAATCTTGCCAAAAAAGTCTCACTTCTGACACTTGCTTGGCACACAGGCTCTTTCTTTTTCTGGAAACTATAGTTTATAACGCGAACTTATCAATATGCAAAGAAAATGACAATGAACGTTTATTCGTTTGTCTATTCTCTAAAAAAAACCTTAAGAAGGGTAATTGCGTTTAATTTTATTGCTATTTTGGTAACAGGTCCTTGTAACGATTACAGTTTAAGGGTTATTGTCACCCCCAGCGATTGTCTTTCCCCTGCTTTAGAAATGATTTTCATTTAAAGATTTTATAGCAAGCCTTTAGACCTTGAAGCTATACGATGCTACATTTTTACGAGTTCAGGGTTTATTATAAAATATTAATGTTGAACATAAAACGTTTTAAGTTGATAATTTTTATAAGGCTTTGTTATAAAATGCTTAATTTTATTGATCATAACTGGCACTAATTTTTGAGGAAATTAGTACCAAAGTTGGGTTCGGTCTAATTAGTATCTTGGTGTAGTTTAATTAAACTTGATTATGAGTTACATTGTTATCAGAATTGCTTTTGCTTTCATAGCAATATTAGGGAAACGTTACTTATACTTGTATAGAATTGAGGAAGTCAAATTACTAAAAAATTACTCAGAAAATTCACAAAAAGGATAACGTTTCCTCAAAACGCGATTCCATCGAGCAAGAACAAAAAGTAACTTAAGTATATTTGTTTCACTCTAAGAATATTCTCATTGAAAGGTTTCTGTTTGATTAAAACATTTTTCCTAAAGTTTTAACCGAAGTGGGTTTTCGAGACTTACGGGTGTTAAGTGTATGGAATGCTTCAGTTCCTTTCAAAGAAATTCTGAGACTTTTTCGTGTATGTGAATGCGATGTTTTTTGGAATTTGGAAAATAGTCCGTTGAGTTCGGGCGTTAGACACATTGGGGAATGTGAAATACTTTGTAATAAGGCACTTCAAAGGGGTAAGGGCGAGCTTTTAAGAGCTGTATTAACATTGCTGGATTTGTTTACGTTTTAATGAGGAATATTTTAGTGTAAGATTTTGTTTGATTAAAATTTTCGATGTAAACATTATTATAGAAATATAAGAATTTTTGTAATGTAATCGTACATTTAAATACACTAAATCAGTCTTAATTATAAGCCTTAAGATTATAATCTCCAGATGATGCAACAAAGAGATCACACCATAATATAAAATAAAAAATTGGAATAAAACAAAGCGTTTATTTTATTTCAAAATATTGGTAAAATATAATAATTAAACTGGTATAATACTACTTATATTATGTGGAATGATGCCAATAACATAATTCTTGGAATACATTATCAATCTTATCCGTAAAACAGGTCTAACGCTTTCCATTATAGACATAACATAATGGATACAATATAACATGTGTTACGAAAAACAAACAATTCTTAGAAATCTAGAGGATTTTGCCGAATTATAACATTAGTCAATATTATATCAAAGTTATACCTGAAATTACATCCTCTTATCTGTTAGCCAATATTAGCAATTTATCTGAAAAATATGAAGATTTTTATGAACATAACAAAAAATTTAAGAATAATAAAATCACTCATTGCGACGTGGAAGAATATGACACACAAACAAACACATTTTCGCATTTCTAATTTAAAAAAAGAGTAAGTACAGTAAGCAGATAATATAGCATAGTATGAAGTAAGGATTATAACCTTATATTATTGTACTAGCTTTCCGCCCGCGGCTTCGCCCGCTTTGTCTAAAACCTTATAAATTATATACTAAAACCTTCCTCTTAAATCACTCTATCTATTAAAAAAACCGCATCAAAATCCGTAGCGTAGTTTTAAAGATTTAAGCACACATATGGACATAGGGACAGAGAAAGCGACTTTGTTTTATACTATGTAGTGATAAACGGACATTTATAGATGATTTGTAACATACATAGATAACAATATATTATATAGATTAATGTTTGGATATATTACAATACAGACCTAATATCTTTCAGATATCACTCAAGTAAAAACGAGCGTTGTAGCTAGTTACATAACACATTAAACGAATAGGTACCTATAACTCTTTTAATTTTCAACCAAAAATCAAGTTATACGTTAGATGGAATATAAACTCAGCCATCGTATTCTGATAATAACTTGAGAAGTGATAAGTATATAGGCCACCATCCCGACTTGCGATCCTTAATATTTCCCAAAGGGGTAACTTTAAAAATACGCTCAGATTCCGTTGAGAAGGGTGCATATATTAACTTTGGAGTTTAATCGTGAAGTTATTTTTCAACATTAAATTAAAAATGTAGCTTTAATGACTTCGCAGAGTTTATTTTTCGTTTTGCGTATTATTCTCCGGTTTTTATTACTTAATTATCCTTGGCTTTGATTACAAGTTTTTTTTTCTATACTGGTATACCATACACCGAATATTCTGTATGTTGTCTTATTTTCACTCGTAATATTAATACTGTTTTTATATTCGAGCTACAACAGGAAAAAAAAACTAAAGCGGACAAATTACTAACAATTATAATAACATATTAAATGTATTCATTATTTTTATATTCAACTCGCATATCTCCATGACAAAGGGCAGTTTTGCAGTTTATTAACATTAACATAGAAAAGTGTATGTTATAATGTAACACTTAACTAAATTAGCCATTTAAAACACGCAAACATATGTATTGTGTAACTAATATTGTTATTCTTTTAAAATTGATGTTTTGATTTAAAAATAAATGTTAATATATCATAATATAATAACTATTTAATATTTTCGTGTATTGCTCTTCTATTACAATTGACTAGGATGGTTGTAAAATTAAACATATAGATAAATCATAAAATATCTACACAACATTTTAGCCAATAAGACAACAACATTTTTTATAATAAAGAGCAACTATGGAGTTTCTTGCCGGTTCTTCTCCGTAGATACTGCTTTCCCAATCGGTGGTAAATGTTAAAAAAAATTGGTTGTCTGTAAAGTCGGTTTACTGACGATAGTTGAACGTGACAACGTCCGATTGTGATTTTTGGTCGCTCGATCCGCGCTCTCGCTTGCACTTCAAGCCTTACATGGAACGCCTCAGAGCGAGGTAACGCCGCATGAGTCATGTTTTTTCGCGCGTGCAGCCGGCTCTATCGAATTATAAGACGTTGTCACGTCAAAAATATGTCATGACGTTTCAAAAGTGATTTGACGTAACTTAAATATTTGACGTAATTTTATTGTTTAAGTATTTTTTACGTGTTCAGTGTATGCAAAACTACAAGTCCCTTCGTGCTTAGTATACCAATAGTGGGGCATCATGTATAATACAGTGTATTTAGAACAACCATATAGACCACGTGTTCAAAAACCCAAGTACCAATGAGTCTCTAAAAGGAGATTCAGAGCCAGCTATTGAGCAATCTACTAATGGTTTCGTTGCGATACCGTGATTACAATATAACAAAAACTCTGTTCTCCCGTTTACTTATTCACCCTTCACAAATGTTGCGGAAATCGTATCGTTGTGTATTAAAATATCTTGTCATTTGCTTTTGTTACTGTTTCGCTTTTTGGCTCGAGTATTTTTTGTCATTACGCTGTATTGTAGATTTAAAAGTTTATTTCTTATCCTATTTATGATGATACAACTAATGAATGATGAAATCTAAACGTAAGTACAACTTTTTTTAGTCCTTCATATTTTATGATTTTATTTTAATGTTAAAAGTGTCTACCTTTAGGAATATAATTCATCTTATAAGTAGTTATTAACATAAAATATATACTTACCTATAAATGTATTTAATTTTAATTTGTTAACCAAATTGATTGATAAATTTCTTTTTTTTCAATTGTACTACACTTTTTTATTGAAAAATACTGTTTTTATCTCTACCACGAGATAAAAACAGTATTTTTGAGAGAAATTTCAAAAAGATCAACTCAGCATGAAATACTACATACATCATTGAAATAAACAATTGAAAAGCTTCCAAGAACAACGTAGTATGTTATTCATCGGAGTGAGAAGTATCGACAGCTCGCATTTAGTTTAATATAGTTCCATTGAAACAGCACGATGTATAGGAAGACTTTGGAACTAAAATACATATGTGAGGTATTGTTCAGGTTAACAAACTATTGAACATTATAACATCTGTTTTCTACCAAATTTCGTAATTAAGTATACTTATTATTCACTACCGATAAAGACTAAATTTGAATACTTAATAGATGAAAATCCATGGTTTTTCATTCTCTATATCTATAAGGTTGAAGGCCGTCGTTTTGTCCATAGGTGAAACCACGGGGCATAATTACTTCTAACACAAGCCAATTCGTCCAAATGGATTAATAAATATAATTTTGAAAAATACTGTAATGTAAAGGAGACCAATCATGCTTAAATCTGTATAAAGGACACCTTTATATCTTATTCCTAACGCACTATCTACAACAGCGTACATCTAAACAACCCATGCCTTCATTTAGATCGCAAAAATGATAGCATCCACATACGTAGATGGCGCGATTGTCTTCTCGTTAAAAATATACCACGCACGTCATCCCACCTGCCATTTGTCTGTCATACTGTTGACAAATGCTTATTATCGCGGTTTGTTTATTACACCATTAACGTGGCCCTGTCATAAAAGCGGACTCTTCCGACCTCTTTCCCTCGAGAGGCAGCGTCCTTTAAATATGCTTACGAAATATGCCCTCTGCGTCTATTTTGCTACCTATGACGTATATTTTTGGATGGCGTTTCCAGGATTTAGGGTATTTCGTTACGCCTTTCTGGGAATGAATTATTGTCAATTACTTTTCTCAGGTCTTTTGTGTTTAATATGATGAACGTAAGTAGAAAAATGTTTTCTTTATGATAAGTTTTGCTTTAAAATAAATCTCTACAAAAATATCAAACTGTTTTTCATTTCAAGCCAACCAATCAACCAATCACAATCACATATACTTACATCAGCGTTTCCAATCGAAAGATATATCCGAAGATATATAATCATTAATCAATACTCAAATAAATAACACAACGATGAATCCCTTGAACCGGCGCGAAACTAGCGTGCTTAAGTCGGACCTGTGTCAAGTGCTGATAAGGTCAGCTGTCATCGTGACTGTTAAAATGACAGCTCGCTGAATTTGAAGATAAACGCTTTCGGACTGTACATTTCGAATATTTTACAGCAGTACATTTGGAAGCTCGTCTTGGCTTAAATGAAAAAATAGATAGTTTTTAG
>CAJQZM010034537.1:0-39006 GCA_907164665.1 Colias nastes
ACTTGTCAATCCAGTACAGTTGTCCCAAATGAAGGTGAATAGAATAATTAAACTACTTGATATATGATACATAAATATCGTAAAAAGTGTATCTATTTATATGGAGTAATGAAACTCATTACATTAAATGTAGACTGTAAATTTTAAATGTTTATTATATAAATGTAAGTGATAATATAACTCAAATGTTAAATGAAAGGTTGGTTACGTGCAAAATAAATTCATGAAAAATAGTATCTTGTAGAGGGACGGTTGGAGGCGGTGCGGCGGCCGGCGTGCCGACGCGTGCGCGCGCGCACCCGGCTAGAACCGCAGGAGACGCTTATTTACACAACAGCTTTCGCAAAATGACTCATTAGGGATAACTGTACTAAATAATTACTGCAATGTGCCTTTCTATTTCTATGCGCGCGTCGCGATGCGCGTGCGCGTCCACCTGCCGCTGATCACCGTAATTATTTATTATGCATGAATGCAGTGGCGGGGCTGTCTAGGACGATCCGGACAAAGAACGGTCACTTCACAACGGACTGGTTCCATGTCTACTTGGGTGTGCTGTTGCCTGTTCAGCCATTTTTAATATCCTCATTAATTCATATTCGTACATAACAGGCTATTAAATCGAAATGATAAGAAAAACAAATATATATTGTAATAATAAACAAAAATTGCATCATTTGTTTATCTATTATGAAAGTTTTTGACTAGATAATGAATTATAAAACGTTAGTAATATAAAAATAAGATTCACAATATTATATTGAGAAAAAACGTCTGCGCAGTATAAAAGACTTCAACGCTGTAATTTGTCAAGCGCTACGCAATCATATTGACAAACCAAATATGTACGTTATAAAATAAAACATTACGTATTTTAAAGGGAAAATTTTGTAATCTTTCCCATATCCTACTATGAAATTTTAAACACATAACCGGCTCATATCACAATTAATTGCATCTTTAATAGACCAGTAATCTAGCTGTCGTACCAAATAATAAGCTTCACAGTGTATCAACGTAAACCTTAAAAGCAATGCAGATAACGCGGAAGGCAAATTAATTCCTGTAAATATATCATTTAATTTTATTGTTGCTAATTTTAATTACAGTCATACGACACAGCCACATATTTCTATTTTAGTATTGTCGGATGGCCGCAGTACCTACTTCACATCAATGTTTGTTATTTAATATTTCGGCCTCGTCTTGATGCGAGCAACCTTGTCTTAGTCAAAGCAAAAATAGACCTTCAGATATCGAAGTTGTCAGGATGTATAGCTTTGTATTGTCTTGATGTTTATGATAACAAGCCGTTTTGACGCGGTAATATCAAAAAGCGAAGGTCTTGTTTGTATTACTGGGTTGAATTTATTGCAAATGTTGTCGATTTTTAATTCGCGAAAGGTGAATTCTCTTTCGTATTCTTAGAATAAATAAAACTTCATGAAATATTTACCTTTCCCTATCTCGACGAATGGAATCTACTAGTTGTTTCTTAGCACCTGTCTTCGTGGTTTTATAAAATAACATTAACGTTACATCGTATGCACTTTCCATATTTTATAATAAACTACAGCGGTATTTTCTTCAATAATAAATAAAGTTTGAAAATTTAAATGTGTCGATAGGTTATACGTAAGACATTAACAATAATATGGCTACGGTTTCTTACGAAATACGGTAAGTTTTTGGAACAAAATGTACGCTATTTTGTTATAATGTAAACGTTATATATATATTAATAGTTAAGTGTACAATAATGATCTAAATTTTGAATCACCAATACTTTGTATGAGTCATATAAAGAGTATAAATAATCCACTCAATAATTCACCGATACCGTTCTATAAAATTCGTCGAATCGTTCCTAGTAATTTATAATAAGCATCTCCAGATAACGTTAGGAAATTCTATTAACATGAAAGGTGTTCCATAATGATGATAACAATGAGATGGGCAGTTCTGTCTGTCCATGACGGGCGCGGGCGTGGTGCAGACAATTGAATTGATAAACGACTTTCTAGCGGAAAGTAGACGCATTGCTTACAGCCGCTAGGCCTTTGTAGCCAACCTCTGGATTAGACTTTGGATACGGTAAATTAGTTTAAGATGGGAGTATGAGTGATCTGTTTCATAGAATTCAGTATATTCATTTTTCGTGTTTATTTCTTGTTTCTTTTTTCAGTATGAATGAAGTGCATATAAATATGGCAAATATAAATAAAACAGCTTGATATTCGAATTAATATATTCAATTTCAATGATCGGTCTACAGACGTCAAATATTAAAATATAACTTAAAAAATATTAACAGGACTTAAAAAGTATAAAGCTTCTTTATTATTCGTTTCATAGCTCTTTGTACGAGCCCAAAGCTCTTCTTCCGAGTGATTCATATAACGTTCATCGATAATAGGCTTAAATGAGCCATTCATTATCATATTCGTATTCATATGAAATATAAATTCAAGAACAGCTTTTAGAATTGCAAAATTTTAATTATATAAGAATCATGATATTTAATTAACTAGTTTTGTCTTTTATTGGGCTACAATTGATTTATATACCTAATTATTAAGGTTAGTGTATAAATATACAACGTTGTCGATACAAGGACCATGTTTTATGCAAAATAATACAACGTAATTCAACTACAACTGTTTACTGTGCAAATACTTATCTCGATCTCGAAGGCTATTAATAAATATATGTAATAAAATAAAAATACAGACGGCGCGAGATGACTGACGTGTTTCTCATAAATACCTATTCATCTCGAACGTTATTGAACAAAAGTAAAAGTAAAATCGCAAAGGTCTAACAGTGAAATATCGCATCACGTGTACACGAACAGGTCTAGGAAGTGTTATTTTTGGGAAAATTAATAGCGAAGTGCATATATTTTGTCTTGGATTTAACGGTTGCGATCCATTAAGCTTTCCTGTTTATTGGCTGTGGATATAAGCCACTCAAATGCAAGGTCGTCGGGTACAAAAACAACGACGATTTTTTTGCTCTATTTTTATTCATGAATAAAAAGAATATCAGAACACCGCGCGCCGTTTTGGTGGAGCTCGGCGCGCCGCGGCCCGCGACCGGTCCATGCAGGAAGTAGGTCCATTTGGACAACAAAAGATTTATGTATTTTTCTTACACATTAAACAACTCGTTTTGGATTGCATTAATTCTCCTAAAAATCCACAATACAAAGTATTCATACATAATGTTTGGTAAATATTTAATTATAATTTCTATTGTCTATTGTTTAGATGCTGATAGCAAATTGATGATCCTACTTAATCTTTTAAATACATTTTCAGTAATAAATTTAGTATTCAAACGAAGATGCGCAAGCAAGATGTGTACAGTTTATTATAGAGCCTAACGCATTTGCTATAAAATTTCAAAGCGTTATGCAAAATACGAAGCACCTCTCCATTTTGAGATATCTATCTATTAATAAATACTTACAACAGATCGTGGGATTGCGTCGGTGAGAGGTGATTTTAATGTGATGTTCGAGTTTTATAGCGTTTATGTGAAAAGGACTTTCTTTGCACCTAATAACAATTCTTATATTTTATTAACGGTAGCCATTTATAACAATTGTATTGTGTCATTAATATTGTGTTTCAATTTAATGCATGTATAAATTTCAAAAGCCATTTGCAGGGTAATAAATGCCGCCGATAATATTAAAAAGATTGTAATCGAGCGAACTCGTTAACGTTTATGATGTGCTTTCTATGGTGTTGTATCTTAATATTGCATCTCGTCACGTTTCCCCCTCGACGTTATGAGTGTATCAAAAATATTCAATAATTTATGTTTTGGTTCTTCAAATAAACAAGTTATGAAGCTGTTATCACGATATTGGGACGTGATTCTTTGTAATTATTTATTACTGTGGAGGTCCATTGTAATTTTGATATAGAGAGTAACTTGAAGTAGTAGCTTTTCATAAAGTTTCCTTCCAGATACGTGATTTTATAAGTTTTGTTAACTAATAAAAATTAACTAAGAATAAATTAATTCAAGTGCATATTATAAAGATTCACAACTGCACTTTGATAAAATTGATGTTATAAAATATCGCCATATTGATTAGATCAATAGACGTTTTTGATAAACCGTGTTATCGTAAATTTGTTTCGGTCAGATAACCTGTTTGTATCACTTTCAAGTCTGGACCAAAGTCAATTAATAACTTTATTGGAATCTTAATTATAAAATCCATTAAACTACGTGTTGTCTGCATATCTCGTATTTTTTTATAGTTCAGTGTTTTAAAATTAAATCATGAAATATAAAAAAAATCTTAAAAAATTTAGAATATAAAACTGTGATAAATTAGTACAATATAATATATTATTTGACAAGTATTAACTTGTTATGAGTGTTTTTATGTTTATTTTTTTAATTCATAATTCTTCCGCATTTTGTATTTTATAATCCTACAATGAATAGATATGAATTGATTTTAAAATGCACAATACACTTAGTAGAGACAATATTGTTCGCGGGTCACAGCAGGAGATCGAGATGACATCTCGCAGCGTGCAGCCTCTACACTCGTGCGCCGTTTTGTAGTCGTCAACGGAGTTTAGAACTTAATACGCTTATCAATAGAGTTTAATTCGCAACCAACGACCAAGCAATTTTTAAAAACGTCCATAACTTGAAAGGCTTAGAGTTCAATTTTGTACCACTTTTATATCGGTTGAAAATAAAAGCACAGATAGAAACTCAGATAGCTGTTGAATCCAAATTAAGCAACCAAATGCCTCGATTATAAAACTCATTGTTTGATTCGCGACTTAGTTTCTGTAAGTGGAGCTGGAGGGCGCTAACACGGCGCGGGGTTATCGCGGTCCAGGCCTCACGGTTCCCACGGAGAGCGGTGTTTTAAATACCTATTTATCTAAGTACGGTGACAGCTACGATGCATTCTATTTGAGTAGCCTCTTCTGGATGGGTCAAGGATTTAGAGGTGATTGTGGATCCGTGCCGGCCGTGCGATGGCGAGCCTGGCCTTGCCATGTTTGTACACATAGCAGAGTTCTATTATTCATGTCGCTGGTCCACTGAGCGAAAGGAGCATATACTCGCTCTATTTACATCCAATAATGCAATGGCACTTGGATTAAATTTGCTTTTTATAAGCATATAGATGCGAAATATTATTAAGCTTTGAATGCGACAAGCCTGTTATAAATATTATAATAATATGCATATGTATAAGAAGCAATGTTAAATCGGTCAAGTGTAATTACTTCCTTGGACAAACTCAAGACATCACCTTTATTGCATGCAAAGGTGATGTAGTGAGTCGTATGATATTACGGAAGTGTCGCTTTAAGTGACCAATTAAATTGGACGTTGACAATCATCTTGATTCACATTTCACCTCCAATTGGTTCGGTGAAAACAATTTTATTACAAAATATTTACAATTGCTCTCCAAAAATTAAGTGGCAGCTTGAACTTAATGTAGTGTAATATTTTATCTTGACGTTTCACCTTCTAGGAATCTGATTTTATTTTGGGTTCAGTATTGTAAAGTTTATCGTAATTTAAACACTAGACTTGTAACATTCAATTTGGAATAACAAGTTATACACGAGAATAACATCATCGATATACAAAACAAAATACTAAATATAGACAAATTCAATTCGATTCAAATAACTAGCGCCAAATTTTCCGATTCAGTTTTCCTTAAATTTGAATCGATTTATTTCTATAGTCCATGTAATATTAGATTTATTGGGACTCAATTACAATTGTAAGCAATTATGAATTAATCAATCAAGACCATATTTGGATACATTTAAATTTTAATAAATAAATTCCGAGCTTATCGTGAGTCGTCCTATTCAAATGGCTTACAGTTAATTTTCTATTGAAGTGTCTTATCTGATATATGATAGAATAGCTAGCAATATTTGTAACGTGAGAATCATCATTGCCCGACTCTGAATTACGCTGATATGCATCATAAGAAATTAATAATAGCATCGGTTGAGGCGATTTAATCAGTCTTTAAGCCTTTGAATTAATCATAGCTTCGTAGTATTTTAAGCTTGACTGAATATGTAAAAACTAATTATGATAAAAATATAACACATAAGGCTTTTAATGCGTTCATTATTGTACATTTTAACGCTGCATTATAATAACGGTAGCAGTTTTCAAGATAATTAAATACTTTATTGTGAAGGCTTGAATTTGTTGATAATAAATTTATTTATCTATCTACAGTTATCGTAATATATATATCAGGATTTACACATTTTATTTTATTATTTAAGCATTAGATATATAATACTTAAGTGATACTTTTTTTTTGAAATTGGGCCAAGACTGAGTTGAGACTATAGGTAGGTATTTTTTGCTTTCCTGTGAAAAGGAAGAGTGAATATTCGTTTTATAGAGCATAATTTGTGATATGTAGAATGTATTTCCTTTAATATAAAACATTGATTCTGAAGTAAAATATAGGAAACAAGTGAAACAATTTACAAGAAATTTATTGTTAGCAAATTGACAACCTTCGTAAATAAGGCCATACTGCCGTAATAACAGCAAATGATTATCTTACCGAAGTTATCGTATTGATTGAGGGCGAAAGGCCAAATTGTAATGGGTTTGTTTTTAAGGAACCATATCATTTTTTGTGATCTTTATATTTATAAGAGTGTATAGTATATTAATACTATGCAAATAATATTCAAAAATAATACTATAAATGCTCTAAATATCCAATATAGTTAAAATGATAATCGCTAAAAACTTTCCTATAATCGATTATTTTTAAAATATTAATTTAATATACAATCTGTTCTTATCTTTAAAAGACAGACAGACTATATTATAAACAACTCCGTCATACATTATTTTGTTATATCTCAAAAGTTTATGCAGCCTTTACGTCGAAAGCTCTCGGACGGCATTTTAGAAAATGGATACAAAAGCTTTATAAATTACTTATATTCTAAAACTATCATCTTAAACAGCTGTATCTTCTTTAGTTGCGTAGTTTTAAAGATTTGCGAGCTTCTTTTATACTACGTAGTGACGCGTATTACCCCAATTTGGATCTCATTTGGTATGTTTTTTTACTCTTTCAATGGCTCTTCTATATAATCAATAAAAGCACTTCCAAACTAACTTTTAAAATATACCTTTAGAATTATTATTTATAAAAATAAATAATATTATTTATTTATCTAATTCGTCCTAGTCTCCCCGCTCGGAGGATAAACTGTAATAAATTTAAGAATTTATGAATTGCAACGTGCTCTCGCAAAAATCGCTTTTGATGATTGTAGGAATTGCAGGGCAATCTCACGAATACTAAATTTACCATTTTATGACTTCTTGTCTAATAAAAAATTAATTTAATCCCAAATTTATATAGGACAGTTTTTTTCTCATATAATTTATAGAAAGTTAATAAACCTTTATTCTCTTCTCTGCAGAAGCTGCTCTCCAAACCGGTGGAAAATGGTAAAACTATGATAAAAATGATTTTATAGAAGCAGTCTCATTGAATAAGTAAATGTTAGAATTTGAGCCTAAACGTTTTGGGTAAACTCTTTTACCTGTATGCAAGATGACGTTTGAATATAGTCTTGTATAAGTCTTAATTAAGTCTTATTAAAAATGAATACAATAAAGTAGTAAGAGTAGCATAACTATACATAGATTATTATCGTTGCATTGTTTTTAAATTATTGATCATCCGTTATTTGCATGTCACCCGAAAAAAAACCTCTTTTCACTATTTATTTGCTTACGAATTTGAGAACAATTATTAGCTTCATTAATCTCGACTTGACAAAAACAAATATCAATAAAAAGCAATAAAATAAAGAAAACGTAACACGGAAATGCTTTTAATTTTTCACAGGCGTTTATCGTTCTGTTTATAAATATGAAGGTAGGTAACAGGACGAGCGCTAAAGAGCGATCGCAAGACAAAGTGTGACCGCGCGGCCTCGCCACGGAATAAATGGTGTAATTAAGTGAAATTATTATAATTTTCTTTCCGTTTAAATGAATGTCCAAACATTAAATACTTGAATAACGTGAAGTCCAGTAATTCTTGGTGTCTAGATGCTTCACTTATAATTATAAAATTTTAAAAGTGACATCCTCTCGCCCATAAAGAGTGATTCCATAAAATTGGCCAGATTATTTTTAGTCTTTTAGTTTTAAATAAATGTAGATGTTAAGAAAAGTACCCACATCTACCTACCATTTCAGTAGAAGATCAGACATCATACATTGATAACATGACTTTAGTTATTCTTTTAATTAATTGGATTAATTATACAGTTATTTATACCTTTTTTATATATAATATTATATGTATTTATATGTTAGTACATTTTTATTTAATCGAAAAATAAAAGCAATTGTATGGCTATCGACCCACTATGCTCACAAACAAATGATACGGCTCAAAGCCTTTTAAGAAGGTGGGATCGTGAGTCCTCGTTCGAATAATTAACAGCGATCAAATGACCGTACTTGTAAATCTTCAGACTTGGACATAGACAACATTTCACAAAGGTCTAAATTTATACGTAATCATGATTCCTTCTTATATAACGAATCCAGTCCTTTAAAATATATTCTGTACTTTGACACGACCTATCCGTGTGTGTTGTGAAATAATGCGTTGTAGAGGCACGATATTAATATTTATAACTACAATATTTACAGAATCGTGTACACCAATAAAGTCATGTCATGCGAAATCACTTTTAGAAATCAATATAAGCGTGATACTATGGCATTTAATATCAGCTTCTATCAACATTCTGAGGGTTGTAATAATATTTTGCGGTAATTGAATCGCTTCACGTTTTACATAAAAGCTTTGTTTTCAGTATTAACAATTTATTTACGATGGGAAACATTAAAAAAAATATTCAATTTATAGTATACATAGTATACATATCTCTTTCGTGCAATATTTATGTACAGAAATAATTGTAATAAATCTTGTTTGGTAGACCGGGAGATATTGACACAAAATTTCGAGTCATTTGTAACAGGATGGCGGTTCTACAGGGTTCTTAGTACGCAATGACAAAAAGAAAAATGATGGTGTGAACGCTGGTACCGGCGGCTTAGTCACGTGGGCGTTAGTCGAACTCGTCGGAAAATAGCGAAAGTCAAACGATTTGTAACAGTATGGCACTTATTTTTCCTGTAAGTTTGAGGATCAACAAATATAAATACAAAATTTCAAAGATCTAGGTGTTGGAAATCTTCACTTATATAAATTAATACTAAATTAATTTTTCAAGTATGACAGCACTTTTTCCCCCTACTAGAAGTATGGCAAATATAATAATGGTCACATTTTATCAAATACTCTCCAAAAATCTAAATGCAATACTGGTACAAAAAGTTTGGCGAAATAAAAATTTTTTGCAGATTTTCGGCGGTATGGCGACCATTTGGAATCGTCCGAAAAGTATGGCATGGCGATTTTCGTAAATGGCTGCACGACGATGGTTACCTGTGCAAAAGTTAGCCTGATACAAATGGTTGAATAATTGTTTTATTTAAATCAACACATTCGCGTCGGTATGGCGGGCTGTAAGTCACACCGGAAAAGTATGGCATGACACTACCGCCTACTTCTTTTTTATGGGCTATCGGTAAATTCTAAAATTTTTGTGTTACAAATCGTTTGACTTTCGCTATTTTTCTGACGAGTTCGACTAACGCCCACGCGACTAAGCCGCCGGTACCAGCGTTCACACCATCATTTTTCTTTTTGTCATTGCGTACTAAGACCCCTGTAGAACCGCCATCCTGTTACAAATGACTCGAAATTTTGTGTCAATATCTCCCGATCTATGGCTCTATGTTGTTTTTATACAAACATAAAGCCCACTGAGATTTGTGCACTTATTATCTGTTAGGTACGATTATAGTCTGGCGAACGCAACCAAAAAGCATTTCGGACTTGAGACAAATTGTGCGATAAGTGCTCTGTTTTTTATTTGGGTCATTATTTATACGGTGTCACCGGTTGTCACTACTGTCTGAATCATGGTTTGCTTCGAAGCTAAAAGCATTTAGACTTCTTACATTACTTTACACGCTGTTAATACCTAACGTTCACGATTAAATTTATTTAAATTGCCGCTAGGATTATGTTAAATACATGAATTATACTTGTTTTGTAACTTAAATGTTAATGCTTGACAAAATTGATTGCCTCTGGAAAATCATGTATTATCTTTTGTCTACATACATTAAATACAAAGTTGTTCTTCCTTTAATTAAACATATTTTTTAATCATGGGCTTTCATATTTAGATCTTAATATTAAAATTTACTACAGATATTCATTATGATATAGTAGGTTAATTGTTTTCCAAAGGACCCGATCATACGTAGAAGAATAGAAAAAAAAAGTAAAACCTTTTCAGTGCATCACAAAAACTGTTTTAAAGATATTCACAATAAATTTACACATTTTCACATTTCATGATAAACTTAATAAGCAATTTTATTCATATTTGACTACAAGCATACAATAACCTACTAACATTATAGAAAAAAAAGTGTAGCTAAAAGTCAAAAGTGGAGATAAAAGCAAAAAAATAGCGCCTTTACTGACTCTTTTTAATTTTTTAATTACTGTTCTATTAATGTTATCTCTTCATCGTAGTACAAGAATCCATTTACAATCGCTATTTGAACAGCTTGAAGCAATTTATATTGGACTAAATAAATTAGACAAGCAGCTAGCAACTGAAAATTAATCGAATTAGTCTTTTTTAAGTTTTGTCGATACGGCAAAAAGTCGTAAATCTTACGACTAACGGAAATGTACGATACTTGTCCCAATTGATTAATTATAGCATTCGCTTATAATATTCGTATATATCAACTTATTAATCATGTATTATAAATTAATAAATCGAAGTTTTACCTTTATTTTCGCTTCCGCCATCAATATTGTGTAGACGGGCGCGTCTAGAAGCGAGCTTGAGGTAGTCTACAACGTGGCCCGATGAACGTGTGCGATACTATTCATTACGCGGTACTCACGCGTCAAATTAGCTGGAGCCGCGCGTAATTAGACAGTGCTTTGCCGTTTGGCGCGCCCGATGTCCCGCCAGAATGCGAAGGCTCGTACTCGTACCGCAGCCACACATGAACCTTACACAACGCCTTCATTAGCCAAATATATGTAGATGCACTTTATTTATGTACGCACGCTGTCGCACTCAAGTAGTTGCTCATGCAATAGATGCTAAATTAGCATTTGCACCGTTGAATATCTGCATAAAGATTAGCTTATAACTAATGACATCCGCAGTAACTAAAATGTAAGCTAATAATACTTTATGTAAAAATGCAAACGTCCATAATTAATTTTAATTGCGCCAGGTACATTTTTAAGTATAATTTTATGTCGTTTAAAGATATTTAATATAACAGGTAAGAAAACATTATAAGTTGTATTGCATAACCTAATGAACAATCCTAACAAAAATTCATTAGAAGGTGCTCTGCTCTAAAGTTACAAAACATGTTGTACGTAACAAAGTTTAAGAATTTGAGCTTTTATTAGAGTACTAATATTGTATGCATTGTTACGTAATAAACTTACAAAAGAGTAATAATCTACAATAAAATATGATACGCGTAATGTAACTTAAACTTAAGCTTTAAATAAAGCGTTTTACGACTTATCATGAAATTACAGTGGAACATTGTTACAAATAAATAAACATATAGGTACATATTTTTAATAAACGTCTCATATGTAAAAGATATTTACCTTTAACCACTAAGGAAATATAATAAATGTTTCAAAATGGCATGTAGGTAAGTATAAGTATAAAAACTGGAAATAAATATTGAGTGTACTCTATATTATAATAAGCACGATAAAGAAGCGTTGTCGTGCACGAATATCTCAACGATAGGCGCTCATCTGCTGGCATTGTGTTAATTAAGAGTGCAGTCATCAGGTGTGCGTTCGTTATGCGATGGCACGCGAATGCGAAATTGAAGGATGCTTGATGTTTCCAATTATAGACTGGAACTACGATTGTGATAATCGTCTTGTTCCTCCTGTCGTCAATTACGGCTAACTCGAACCTGCTCTTCCTATCTACGTAACTAGCAGCTAGTTATCAAAATTGCCACGACCATTGTTACATTATTCTTCATCAATATTAAAATAAAATACCTCGATAAGTATTCCACGATAGAGCAACATTATAAAATTAATTAAAATCGATCATTTATTTTAATAATTTAATACAAAAGCCAAGTTAATAAAGTCTATATCGTAGGACAATAATTAGTGCAATTGCTATAAAACGGTTTCATAGGCAGGTGTAAAAGTGCGACAACAGCTCATAATTCCTAGTAACGGCATTGGCTTAAGGCCGGTCTAGGGAAGCGTGCTTGTTGCTGCAAAATTACTAGTTCACTATAATCGATCCTTGTATAATTCTAAGCCATACACCTGACCATTTTAACGGCAATTGTTTATTGCATAAACGTATCTTGTGTATGATGAAGAAAGAGTAAACCTGTCAGCGAGAATCTAGTCGTCATTAGTTAGCATTTTCAACATGTTTCTAATTTTTATGCATTAACAATTTTAAATAAATCAACTCTGATTTCATTGCCAGTCGGATCATTTATTATATCTGGTTTTTAAATTCAGAAACGAGTCGATTTCGAATGGTTGAAATATAAGAACACCAAAAGCCATAATGCAACCATTCAAATTAAATTTCCTCTTTTTAAATTAGATTCTTACGCAAACCGTGTTTGTGAAAAAAAAAACATATTTAAAGTCTAACCAAACTACACTTGAGTTCGTAAATTATGGTATATGTAGTATAAAACTATGTACCACAGTTAATATTATAAAAACGATTACTATATTTCTACATACATATTATAATTATTTACAACATTGCTTTGAGGTTACACTTGCTTATTTGTAGACAAAAAATTGGACAGGCTTCGAATAATCACTTCATATTTTTTTAATAAGTAGTATGGACATATAAATAACAATATGAATGAACTATTGAATGAAATAATATGGATAAATTCTACCAGTTTGAGGTAGGTCATAACGATGTATGGTGAGAAAATCACGCTTAATTTGCTACGATTTATTTGTCATTAATGTTACGATAGTTTTGTATTTAGTAAAATAAAATAAAAACATACTAGTAATTTTGTGTAGATACGCAGAAAAGTTTGAATAGGTACCGTTAGAGAGTGACTGCCGCGGGCTAAGCGCAAGTCTACGAAACTTGTTATTAGTAACGAAACAATGCACTCTGTACAAAATATAACATGATATATTAAAATTACTTTTTAATTTTCGGTGAATAAGGTTCTTTTCTTTCAGTTTGGTACACTATTTTATCGCTATTTTGTTTCATTTGGTACATTATGTTACTGTAACCATAGAAAAACTCAAACGGCTGAGTGATATTTTTTTGCAAGAGCTTTTTTAATTTATCTCTCTTAATTCTTTGTTTACTCTGAAAAAATATTTCTCTATCACTTATCATACTAATTTTAATAATAGACAAGTCCAATTAAAACTTAGATGTAAGCTAACCACACATTAACACAGTCAAGCCTATCTTTTAGTAATGGGCATATTCAAATGATGCAGGGATATTTATTCGATATTTTATCGGATAGTGGCGTTAATATTCTATACACAAGATTGAGTAAGTCGTATATTAGGCGCTTCTGTTCATTACGAGTATTTACAACATCCATGGTGTTTGCTGCAAGCCGCCTCAAATTACAATGTTCCGCAACACGTTGCTTGACTAACAAATTTGCCACTCGGTGTATCTTTTAGCCATTAGTAGCCTCGAGTGTTTGTTTTCAGCCCACGTTTATATGCTACGAGTAAATATATTGCAAGAGCCTACTTAAATTATTTACGTATAGATAAGTTTCCGTGACAATTACTCGCATTTCCCTTTCTTATGATGTTTATTGGTTACTGTGTTTATTATTCTTCTCTCTTTGAGTTTGGTGGTATTAGAGAAAATAACATCATATTTTTGAAATGAAGTTTCTTTATAATAAATAAATTAAGATAGCAACTTAGAAGTAAAAGAATTTCGGTTAATGCATTAGGTACTCTTTCTTTCTAAAAGCTCATCATAAGCTCTCAGTTACTTATATGTTATATTTTCACAAAAATATTGTTCTTATACAAAGTTTTATTGCAACACGTAGTCAAACATTATAGAGTTAATTTAAAATCATCTAAATCTAAAATCTCTCTCGAAACTAGGTACCTTGTACCGCCTTCTTGTTTGTGAAACTCTCGTATGTCGTACAAATGCATTAACATGGTGAACGCCAATGAAAGTTACGAGCATTGATAGTACTCGCTTAATTAACTCACCCCGAGGTAACAAAGTACATCATTAGAGGCGCAATCGTGTTATTTGTGCCGATAGGACTATTCGTGTCAATGCAAATGAGCGCTAATCTCGGATCTCGTAAAACTCCGTCAATTTTGAACGCCACACAAACCTGGTGAGTACATGATTATCTAATTATCTAATGAAAACCTATGATGTGTTTTCAATGATTGTGTTTATTTGTATTTTAGATTTGTTGTCGTGACAAACTATGATTGTATTCAGTAATATTTAAACAATTACAAGTTTATAATCAAAACACTTTTAGAGGTATGTAGGTACATTCAACACATTATATTTATATTTGAGAAGAGTTTATCTAAATTAAAAACAACTTTAGGTGGTGAGTTCCTTTAATTAAAAATAAAGAAATCAGCCAGTCAGGCCTAATATTAAACCAAAATTTATACAAAACTGCGTTCTGTAATTATTTATTATTACCTATTTTAATAATTTAAACAACACTATAAACAAATAAAAATGATGTATGGTGATAGGCTGCATAAGAAGGTCGTATTATTTTAAGCGCGAATATAATTTATCTGTAATATTGTGCAATACATTTGCACATTATAAAATATCTAGTTATATACAGCATGTTCATAAAAGAAAAACTAAATAAAAATACTGTTGCAGTCTACATCTATAGTCACGACGTATTTAAAAAGTAGATATTAATACCTCTTAGCTACCGATGACCTTATTAAAGTTTAGTGAATGCAAAACCATTAATCGCAAGCTTTCATTTGCAAAGTTAAATGCATCGCATCAATCATTTACGTTTGCAGATAAAAATGTTTTAAGATATAATTGCTTGGCTGCAACTTATGAAACTTCCTACAATATTCGTGTCGTTTTCATTCTGATAATTCGAACGAGGTAGTTGGGCTACGTAAGCTGCAATTAAGGATAGCATATTAATTTTTACGATGTATTCATTGTCGGACAAAGATGTTTTGAAAGAATTTTTACTCCATGAAACCAAACTTATCTGTAATCACTCCAAAATTTTAATGTATGTTTTGCAACCGACACCTCAATAATATTTAAAATATTCTGCCATAAATTAAACTTATGTTTTTTTTTTTATACAAACAAACTCACAGCCTAATTAGAATGATGTATTCCTAAATATACACATTTCTTATAAAAAGCTTAGCGATTGTGCGAGATATTTATGAGGAAATTATGACATTCTGTTGTGGTTCTGATGACGAAACTGATAAAAGATTCAAAAATATAATAACACAACGTTGTGCTTTGCGTAAGATATAAACAATCTATTTTTTCAAAAGTACATATTAAGAAGTTTTACCTATACGATATGGAACTGAAAATCTGATAGAGAAGGAAATCCAAATCAAAACTTAGTGTACACTGTACAATACATAAATTTAATAATCATCATGAGAACCAACTAACTCACGATACACCTGCCAATATTCTACGTTAATGTGACCACAGAATCAATGGCGATAATAGCCCTACCGGCCAGTCGGTAAACCAAAACTCACCGCTTCAGCACACGTGTTTAATAAGCATTAAAATAATTTGAGGCGGTTTTATATGAAGTTAATTACAGTAATAAGGACTCGTTGTGGCCGCTCTACACGCTCCAGTGACTGCCACTAATTTGTGATGTCCTGTAACTAACCGCGCTTTATAATGTTGTGTATTTATATAGCTGCAATAACAGCGTTAACGCTAACTTGTTACTATAAAATTATTTTATGTGGACAAAAACGCAATCAACGATGTTAATCGTGTAAGCTGAACTACGTTGTCGACTCGAAATGACTGAAACGGTATATTGTGGTTGTTATATTTTTTAAATATTGTGTAAAAATTAAGAAAATGTACCTATTGTGCTGTTTTTGACGTATTTATTGTGTTTATTTAATATTTATCAAAATTTTGCAAAAGATTATATTTTTTTGCTAAATAAGACAATTATTTCTTCGCACCAATAAAGCAACGTGAATCAAGAAACATGTAGGTACACTGTTTATGTAAATTACATACCTTTTCCGATAATAAGGTTATTATGAGTGACTATGTTTAAATAATAATAACGCCAATTAATTAAAATATTCTGCGTACGTCTTCCGTGAGTCTCTTTATTCTTAACCTGATCAATCTTCTTTCAATAAAATACACATAATGCATAATAACAGATTCCGAACAGGACATTATATTTGGATATTCAGTGCGCAACACTCATTTAATCATTATTTCGGTAATTTATCAGACGTTGCCTCGTCTTTTAGCCAACGCCGCAGATGAATTTAATTTGGTTTTAACAGCGCCAGTATTCAAATTTATGTAATCAATCACTGGATTGTTATGAAAGTGTGCGAAACGGGACGATTTCTCAGCCGAATTTGCATCATCGATGCAACGAGGTTAAGTGTTTGTTGTAGGTACTCATATCTATTACTTTATGAGGAAAATTTTTAACGTTATATTTAAATGTATTTATATTACGATAATAAGTCATTATGAAATATGACTTGCTGCTTACGAAATAATCATCTGAAGAGAATTTAGCTGTATCTTCTGCGAACGTTTTCTAGGATATTAGCGCAGTGGTTGCAAATTTTTATTTCTACTTGGTACTTATTTGTGAATGCTTAAAAATCACAGAGAAATAACTATTCACTATTTAATTGTCAACAAATATACAACATAGCAATAATTAAGATAGGTGTTATTCGATATCAAAAAACTAGGTTCAATAAAGTACATACTTAACATAACCAGCAAAAAAATATTTTAATATGCATTGAACAAAAACTTTAAATTATGATTAATGAAAATTAATTAGCGCTTTAAGAATGGTTTTTATCACTTGCACGGCCGTCAACAGAATGATTTCGCAACTATCAGTCTCACTAAAAGCGTACATTTGCGGTTACTAACGCATTCTCAGAAGCTCTAGTCATTTCTGCGAATTGTATGAAGAATGTTCAATCCGTATAAATGGGCCATTTTGTCTAGTCATTTTAATTTTAGTAGCTGATCTATAATGTTATAATATGTCGATGCCTCCTAAGTATACTGAGTCAACTAACAAATTTAGGTATTTTCATATTTTTATATAAACGAACATGATAAATCGTGATCTTAACGTTCGTGTTAAAAAAAATTAAAAAAGTACAATAATTACCGAGATAATTTCACGTATACTAAATCAATTTCAACATCAGTTAAAATCGTACATTGTAAACTGATCTAAATAACATTGTACCAGTGTACGCGGGGCGTGAGGGGGGACACAATAAACTTGTATCGATATACAAGTTTATATCGGCTCAGTAGACTATGAATGGCGGCAAGTAAGCACGCAATTTTAGGTAATAATTGTTCTTTAACATGTTAAATTAATAATATTAACAGAATGCAGTCAAACAGGGCGCGAAAATTTTAAAAATTTACACAGGAATCGATGATATTATGATGATTGATGACATGAATTAATGATATTATGGTTATTGTTTTTTATGGCATCAACAGACAGCAAAGAGAGGCGCTAATGAAATTTCCAGCTGTGTTTTCAAGTTTATAGAAGACACGGTGGGTAATGGTGTCAAAGATTACCGGTTCAGGTCAGACAACTGTGGAGGCCAAAATAGAAACAGAATTGTATTCTTAATGTATTATAATCAAAGCTATAACTTATAAACAACTGGACAACTACCAATGATGGATCAAAAATGCCTTTGAATAAAGTAACAGAAGAACTAGTTTAAGCGGATTATCCATATAGGCTGTTATGTAAAACGAGATACCAAGATGTTGTTACAAGTGGATAGATTGTGTAAAGATATCAAAAGCTACACGAAATAGAAAAGAGTTAAATATTGACGTAGATAATATTTCTTTAGCTTATCAGATACCCATTCATATTGACCAAAATAAGCACAAAGATTTGATGGATCTTTGTAAGACACTGGTAATTCCTAAAGAGTATCATTTATTTTATAATAATTTGATTTCAACGAACTCTAATGCAGCTAACGACAGCGATTCTAACTTATGATTATAGATATAATATGACTCTAATTTGTTAAAAGTGATATTTTTTGAGCATTAGAAATGCCTTAGACTGTTACGTTATTCATTTATTTCTCTTTGATGATGGAACATTGTTAATTTGTTAAATGTTGATTTGTTTTTACTTGTAGTTTTTAGAAAGGCTATAAAGAAATTCGTAATTAATTATAGCGAAAAAGAGGAATTTCATTTATTTTTTAATAAATTAATTGATTTCAACTAATTCTAATGGATCTAACGACTGATTTTTAATTTGTTAAGCATTAGAAATGCCTGGATTACTACGTTATTAATTTCTATAATTTTCATTATTGTTAAACCTAAGTTACCAATTGATATTTTTTAATAGCGATTTGTTCACGTTGTAGCGTTTAGTAAAGCTATTATGTTAAAAAGATATTCCTACTTAATTCTGGCGAAAAATACATTGTGATTCTTCAAAATGAGTTGTTATTGGTTTCTTATTCATGTTCTTCTTCCTAGCTTTTATTAATCCCACACATCAAAAGGTATTACAAAAAAAAAAATCCTAAAAATAAACCTCAGTAAATTACATTGGTCCAGTATACGTTGAGGTTTCAAATGTTAACTTTGCTAATTACTTTCCTAGTATAATGAGTCAAGTGACATAATTTCAGCATTTTATTATTTATTGAGATAGACAAACCCGAAAACAAACAAAAGTAAAATTAAATTAATTAAATGACAATCATTATTTCATGTGATTTTGGTGTTAACGATAGATTTTGATGAACAACGTACATAAATATAACTGGTAGTTAAACCATTTCACTATTGAGTCCCGCCGGCGTATACCCAGCCATCTACAAAAAATGCCATTTAAAAACAAAAATCAGCAAAATCATTTTATACCAAAGGAAGGGCTTACAATTTTTATTAAAAAAACATTTACTTTGTTTCGAATTAATTTGATTTCATTAAAATATAAATGATTTGCCTTCAAATCACTCTCCTGTAAAATTACTAAAATGTCAGTTGACTCATTATACTTAGGAGGCATCGATGTACCTAGTGTCGTATGCATCAGTCACCTTAATCTTATCTTAATATCGTGGGAGCTCGCGCTCGTGACGTTGAGTCTAACCGCTAAAATGAATGTGTTACGGTCACTTCGATTACGCTCATAGTTCTAGGTATAGATTTAATAGCCACCGTTGGAAAATGACTCTTTTACTTCTTATATCATACCTAAATTGGTGCCATTTTGATACTGTTATCTCTATGAAACACAGTTAAAATAGAGTAATGTTACTTTTTCTATTACATATATAGAGCTTTACGTAGAGTCGTTTCAGTGACGGCCTTTTGGCATGTAAAGGATAATATAAAATTAGATCACCATCTGTCTTGTCCTAGGGTTTATTAAATAAAAACCACAAATTGTCACTTTTAACATTTATGTTATGTACTAATAATGAAGTAAGAAAAATTATGAATCTGTTACATAATACAGCCAGGGTTTAATGATCCTTAGGACCACTCATGTTAGGCCTGCATATCTTAAAAAATTATAAAGGTAGCAACATAGATATTTATATAACTATTTAACATAATGATATAGCATTAACATTAGAAGATATACGGAAAATGTATAAGGTGTTGAAGACTATCAACGTAAAAGGGTTGGAAGTATCATCTTGCGTACAATAAAATGGTTTTATGTAATAAAATAATACAATATATCCTTAGATGTGTGTTTATATGTCATTTTTATACAGTGAGTAGCAACTGGCGAGATCTATGGATCTATAAATTTCCTACATCCGCGATGAGGATTACCGTCCTAAGATAGCCAATGCAAATATGTACTTTTTATATTTCACAGAATGGGACTGAATCATATTGAGGTACACCACATTAGACCCAATTTTTAAACCTTTGTTATAAGTTTAACAATAATACTCTTATTTTCGATATGACTTATTTCTATCATAATAAATGTGTTATTATAAATTCATCATACAGAATTATTCACATCGCAATTAATATTTTCAATTTAAAATAGTCTATTTAAATATATCTGCCCCTAGATCTACACTAATTGCGGAAACACCCAATATTAACATTTTGTTAACAAAACAAACTCTTCCGCATCCTTAAGAAAATCATGTAATGGCAAATAAATTATTTCATTTGAATATAAAATAGATGAATGGCTGTATTCGAATGTGCGTCATTACAATCGCGGCAAAGCCAGTAGCCGTCCGTGAGAACTACGTAATTGATCCCACTAATCTTATCTATCATGCCTAGCCTTAAAGTCTAGCTCTTACTCAGACCTCACACAGACTCATAAATCAAATTGCAGACAATTAATTGGGTTTCAGCCGTATATGTATACATTGAATACACTAATACTGTCTAATAAACACCTAATTTTGTATCTTAAATACTTTGATATAATGGCAACTCTACGCCTACGCATAACCTACACCTGGATTCGAGAGTTATTATATCCCACATTACATCTAGATCTACGATTATGCATTTTAGTGTAGATAATGGAGGTCAATTGTAATACAATTATCGTTTGATTGTGCTAAAATAATACATAGTTTTCAATTGCTACTTTAATATTTACTAATGAGTAACCAACAACTAAAACGCGCCTTTATGTTGTAATTTGCATAGTGACGTTATTACTTGTAAGTTGTAAGTTGTAACTTGTTACAATGTATAATGGAGTTCATTTATAGATATGGGTATCATAGATTATGCATCATATAAGTTCTACAAAATTGTTCTAGGGCGTTTTTGATAAATGGACTGTTCTGTAAAATAAATAACAAAGCAGAATGTAGTTCTCAGTCTTCATTGCAATTAAAACAAGGTTTTATGTATGATTATCACAAAACAAGACCTAGAATTTCAATATTAATTCGAAAATAATATAAAATGGTAAACATGTCTTGATTTTACATCCTGCCTTAATACATCTTTGATTTTACGTATATTTTTTTATTCGCCATCATATATTTCCAACGTATCAGACCACATCCGATGCAGGCGTTGACCTTGTTACGTTAATGCACCCCAATTTCACCGTAAATGCACGCCGAAAAGCACGTCATTCCGTTCGCACGACTTGTCGATAAATTAATACTGTCCGACCGCTCCCGTGAATGGATCATGCACGAATCCTACCCTGTCAACATTGACTCAATAATCTGAGCTTTAATTTACATACGCATAAATATAACATACGGGTGGAGCACTTGGACAACAACCGGCTGAAATGATTTAATTTAATAGAGAATTGCTTTAACAGTTTTCGTATAGGTATATTATGCACCTAGTAGGGGTTCATGCCTATACAGTACGTACGTTTGTTTTATTCTTTTTGTAGTTTTCTTAGTTATACCTATAAAAGAATAGCAGTAATAACTTATTCCACAAAAGTTATTTCACAATTCATAAAATCGCTCAATAAATTACAGAAGGAAATATTATACCTGCATACTAGAAGCTTATTTTTCAAGACATAAATCCTATTAATCCGGTAGGCATAAATAGTAGGTAATGGCTAAGCTTCAGAATATAATTCTGACATATATCACTGACGTGAGAACACGGAACACAGACCACATTCAAGGATATTCCGTTTTATATTATTGATTGCTCCGATCTTCAAATCGCCGAGTTCCGTTTGGATCGAGCGATGATGGTCCATGTAAAGGGATTAAGGTCTGATTAGCGAAAGCGATGGAATCTTGGGCCGAAGGGCAGATTGACGATAAGACGTTAGCAGTGCATGCGTAATTAGAGATAAACAGAAAATAATTGGCCACTATCACGTGCTATGAGCGAACGTGCCGCGGCCGGGGCGGTCGTCTACAAACGCATACAACTGGTAATTTGGCGCTAGCTTTGGCGGTTAGTGCTTTCCGTTAGATTTTCAGTTGCATATAATGTAAACATTTTTGTATGCTCGTAGCTCTACTTTACGCATAGCACCGATTAAAAAGAATATTATCCTTCTTCTAAAATTGTGATTATAAACTCTTAACTAGTATATTCAGGTAGGTATACAAATATATCTTAATGTAATTTAATACATTTGAATATTAAACTTACTGATTTATACTTTACGCATTAGGTAAATCAAATTAAATACAGTCGAGTCTCGTTAATTCAAACCTGCGATAATTCGAACCTCTCTATAATTCAAAGTTATCACGAGGTCCCTACAAAATCTCTTGATATTTCGAACTAAATCCATACATTTTTGTGCACTTGGTAATTCGAATGAAAATACCATTGCTTTATAACAAAACGACGCGTTAATTCGAACTCATCGGCGTCCAACACTCGACAATTCAAAGTTGCAGAGAGAAAGAGGCGGAAAGATTGTAAGCAGGTAGTCAGGTAGGTACATTTTGCGACAAGTTCAAACTTGTTCAACGAGCCGTTGTTTTTGTTATGATTAGTTTGACTTTAAATTTCTCACAAATTGGTATGTTTAGTTATCATTCGGTTACTGTAGAATAGCATTTAATAAATAATAAATGAATTTGAATTTGAATAATTGATTAACACTTAATAATTCGAAGTTTTATTTTTTTCTCTCACAAATTTCGAACCATTTGATATTTCAAACTCTTGATAATTCGTAATATTTTGAGAGTCCCTCGAGTTTCGAATTAACGAGAGTCGACTGTATCACATTGAATGTTTATCATTAAAACAGTTTATTGCTAGGCAGTTGGTTCTCCTCATTATAAATGATTAAGAATCAATCTCAACTTGTTTAGGGCGCGGGTCAAGCTGGAGTCAACTATAATGGTTACGTAAAGATACCTTATCGATCAAACACATATCAAATCAGCCATAAATCTGTTCGAAGCTCTCAAGATATCTAACATACCGTAGCTTCTAAGAAAATGAATTAATTCTATTATAAGTTTCACGGTGGCATTGCCTGAATAGAGAATCAAGCTTTCATAATATTGTTTAATCTTAATAAGTACAGAACTAATGTTTGGTTGGTTTTGTAACATATTATTATTGATATCCTATTAATATTATAAAGGCGAAAATTTGTATGGATGTTTGTTACTCTTTCACGTAAAAACTACTGAATGGATTTGAATGAAATTTAGCACACATATAGAAGGTAACTTGGATTAACACATAGGGTAGGTTTTATCCCGGGAATCCCACGGGAACGGGAACTATGCGGGTTTTCCTTTGAAAACGCGGGCGAAGCCGCGGGCGGAAATCTAGTATCTATATAAAATGAAGTTCTTTTTTATGCAATTCCACTTTTCTCAACAAGTAATTAATTATGTTGGTAATAAGAAGTTTGAAATAAATATTGCACTGGGTCTACCGTCCACCTAAATTTAAATATAATTTGGTATGAGCACTATATATATAAAAGTCGTGTTAAATGCTTTAATTTCAAAACACTAAAATTGTTACAGAACAAGAAAAAATGCTATGACAATAAATTGTAAGAAATTAACACAGGCGAACCGCGAAGACCTGATTCGTTCACAAATAAATATAAAGAAACACGTTTGAACAGCATCTGAATCATGTCTTGGCGGCGGTATCAAATTTTGCACATTGAATGGTCGATTAACCTGCAATTTAAATATGACAAATAACAATACAATAACAATTTTCCGATTTGATGACGTAACTGTCCTGAAACCTATTTCCGTTAAATAGGTTTGTCTGCTGTCTCATAATTTTATTTATTTTATTAATTAAATATTTTACCATCGGTTTACAGAGATGCTATTTATAAATTCGCATAGATCTCATAACGTACAAAAATATAGTTAGTTACATAGGTATATAAACGCGGTATGATTGCAAACAAACTTACTAAATTTTAGCAATTATTTATAGTTTTCAAGTAAAAAATTCCACTGCAAAATGCTGTTTTAAAATTATGTAATCAAATAATTACAATGTTAGCACAGTTGCTCAAACTTTATCCAAAATATGCAATTGTTTAAAACAGTTTCTCACATTAATCATGAAATAATCTAGGCTCATTTAATTATAGTGTTAAATTATTATCGATATCGAAATATGTTTCAGTGACTATCAATTCATTTGCATATTTATGTTTTAATCTAAAGCTTTCAATGCTGCCGAGTGTTGAGCTAAGATTTAATAGTCGGTTTTAAACTAACAAGGTCGGGATTCGATATTACATCATTTATTTACATATTACTATAATGTAACATTTACATTGTAACATGATATACCCACATATTGTATAGTTAATTGACAGACAACACAGCAATAGATGCATTTAATGAAATGAAATTTACAAATAGCGGATCGTTATTAGATAACATAAATAAATATCTGTAGCATAAAATTTAATAATTATTTTTAGTATGTGTTAAGTTCACAATGTATCAAAAAGTATTAAAAATATTACAAAATAAAAGTTATAGAAGTAGATATATTACTAATTCTTCAAAAGTGAATTGCATAGACAAATAGTTATGAAACAACTATCATAAAGTTTTATTTCATCATAAATGAGCTTTTGATAAGCTTAGGTAAATTTATATTGACATTATTACCCATTTGTTATAAGATATCTGTCCTCAGCCACCGTGACAACGATAATAATAGCCCTGTACAAGTGTTAATAAATCAATTTGTTATTTCAAGACTCAAATATAATATTCCCACGTATATATATAACTTTGTTCTGCAACAAATTCCTATTTTTAAGTACACATTAAATTAAAAAGTAGGCTATTTAGTTCTATTAGTTAATAATATAGATATAATCTACGTTCATATTAGATACCCGTAATAATTGATGTAAGTACTTAGAAGCAATAGTTAAATACATCTCGTAGATGCGTGAGGTCAGACCTAGGTGCTATATTAAAGACACGAAATCGATGTTTGAACACGTCCGATCTCTCCCAATAATAAGAGCTGATCGATCTCAGAGGCGGTAAATTGCCCAGACATACTTGGAAAATAACGATGCAGCTGTATATCATTCTGTGGCACACTAATCGTGTATTTGTATTACACTAATTGTCAGTTCCAATGCATACATTCCGTAAATTACTCTTGACCTTTTATTTTTATCAAACTATCATCAAAATAGCATGATCCTCACGAACACTATTTTAGTAGCGTTTGCGTATTGCCTTTGAGTGGATACTGGATATAGAGTCGGAACGCAAACATAAATTATTCATAGATTGGCAATCCGTCTTTTATGAAGTAATGAATCAATCTCTCTTACGAAGCTTTTCCACAAACTTGTTCAAGCTCTCAATCTGGGGCCGGCGGCGGAGAGGCCTTAATTGACATGTGTCAGAGTGTGTGCGGCTGACCTGTGGGTCATGCATGAACACTTTGATACATTCTACCACTTTCGCCAATACACAACACTGACCCCACCTTCATTTGAGCCTATTGTCTCCATATCGCTCATATTCGTAAAGAAACGTGTGCTATAGTGCCAATTGTATTGTAATAATATAAAAATGCGAAGTCGTAAAACTTTATTTGCTTACACAGTAATTTAGTGTAAAATTTCGTCACTTTAAATTATCACCATTTACATTATAAAGGCTACTTACAAAATTGATAACACATGGTATCGCCCTGTTTAAGGAGGTCAAGGAGTTGCGTAATTTGAGCTTTAAAAACATAAAATCACACTTAATAAAAGATTACCAGCCGGAGTTATCTGAGAAACGTCAATATAAAGTAACAATCGTGATTTTGTACAGTTTGTATCAGCACCTAGCAAATGTTCACCCCGCGACTGCGCCCCTGCATTCTTGCCAAGTCCTGAACTATGGTGAACTTTGCTCTTATTGTCACATCGTGCCCAATTGTGCGTCTCGTTTAAGCATTTAGTATATCCATTTAGGAAGAATCCCGGAGATAAACTGCCTTTGTTCGAGGGTGACTGTCGCGCCGTGTCGATACAAGGTCATAAAGTTATTTCAAGATAAATAATCTGAAACTAATTTATTTGGGATGATTGTGTGATAAATTGGGAACATATCAATTTTAATCAGGATTTAAAACGGCATTTTGAAATAATTGTCATTCTATCTTAATTATTAAATAACATTTGTTTCTTTTTGTACGCACTGCTGGAATCCAGTCCACCATAAGTAAGCAAGTTATTTTTAATCTATAATGATTTAAATATTTGAAATATATTTCGATAAACAATTAAAATATAGAACTAAATCATTCCATTAAAACATCTTTTAAAGATTATCTTATAATAACAGGTAATCAAACGCGCTACTTCTGTTGTAAGTTATTTATTATTATAAAGTTTTCAATTTACATTCCAGTTTGTACTGCAGGACATAATAGATTGCTTTGTTTTGTATATATGCAAAACATTGTTTCAGTGATTGTAACATAATTATATATAAAATAAATTAGTCACGCAATAGCTGTAACAATAGTATGGTACAAATTCAATTGAATGTAGCTCGAGGCAGACGATACGTTGACGCAACGCTAAACAATGGGGTTTCGGTTCACTGACCTTCTGAGATTTGTGACATCGCCGCGAAAATATAAGCTCTAATGTTGAACATCGTGACACTGAAGACGCCATGCCTATTGATGTTATTAATATGTTATTGGGTAACTAATTTATTATTCATATGATAGTTCTATCGAATTATATAAATACCTATAGCAATATTAAAGCTTCTTAAATGTAGTTATGAGGACCATTTAAGTATAAGTTTTAGGGTTTGTCTATTCAACTGACCTATGAGATCTAAGAGCTCTTATAGAGATATGATGATAAAAATGACAGCAATTATTTTCTTTAATACAAACACTTAAACAGAAGAAACACACTCTTGAAACAATATATTTTTCAATGGACCCTTCCATTCCATTTTAAATATTTCCTCATTGTTGCAATAGGCGGTCACATTTGTCGAATTTAACCATTAAAATAAATGCTAAACTAAAAATACTACCTTGTAATATCATACATTATTAATTCTAATATACTTATCTGTAAGCATATTTTTGTTAACGTATGCAGAAAGCTGAACAACAGATAACGGCTACAATATGACGACATGAATGGTGCACAGCTCGTGCTACGGTACGCCCAGTTCAATTAGATATTGTTGTTGAATTTTAAATTAGATACCGAGTAAAGTACAACTATTGGTTAACAACTAATAGAGTAATTAAAACGGGGTGACGTACTTGTGACTCAACTTGAATGTATAAACAATAGAGATACCGTCATGTGATTTATTATTCTACAGTCTACACTATCCTTTAAGTTTGCCTTAATTATATCTTAAAATGTATTGTAACGGTTAGCTTCTTCTTCAATTTTATTGAATTATTTACAAAGGTACTTAACTGTGGGAATTTTTTTTGTTGGTTTCGACAAATTTATAAATTCGGAATAATTTCTCAAATCACAATAGATCAACTGGAGGGAAACATAATGCAAGCCCTACGGCTTCAATAGCAGTAATGTAGCCTCTTTACTTCTTAGCAAAGACGTCTTATTTAGCCACAAACGCGTTTCAAATTGAAGCCTTTCAACGCAATTACCTTACCTTGCTACTATACTAAAATAGCTGTAAGATTGCACACACAAGTATTTTAATACAAAATTAAAATCAGTATTCAATAGAACTAGGGTAGAGTTTTTTAAACACATATTATACCTTGTACATGTTCAATTAATTCAATTCTAAATAATTAGTTTGTCTGACGCATTGAGACAATCTAAGCCGAAAATAAGTATTTATATAATAGCGTGATTAACATACCAACGCGATCTTCAATTACATTCTTATTAAAATGGTAGGTATTAGATCACTCATTAAACTTAATTTTCGCTTCGATTAATTGTGATATGTACGTTTTATGGATTTATAGATCGTTTTGTAAAACATGGAAGTGTATTAGCAATAGTTAATATTCAGCACTCTAATAAAAAATCAGATTAAATTATTCATCGATGATTGTTACAATTACCCTAGATTCGCGGCGAGCGGTACGTGAATCTTATCTATGTGTTTCACAAGAGCATTGTTCGAGGATATTGGCACACAATGGAACACCAAGAGCGAACCTGTCGAGGGAAGTAGGACGCACGAGGAACGCCGCGTTGTATCGTGGTGGTGAAATGCAATAGGCGGTGCCGCGCACGACGCCCCGCCCAGCCCTTTCACCGCCCCGCCCCGCCAGCTTACCCCTAGAGACCTTCTATTAAATTACGCAACCCTTCTATAACCCTCTCGATCCGCTCGACGCCTGAAGTCGACCCCATTCAAGAAGCTTAAATTCATCGTTGCGACACGACTTGCATCTAGATACGATTAACTCCGTAAAGGTACGCCGAACCTGCATTCATTAGCAAATGAATAGTTAATCTCGAGTACTTATAAAATGTTTTGTTAAATTAATATCGCTATGAGCAATATAATTATGTTTATTTCGTGCCAAACTAATTCGCAAAATGGTAAAACATTTATGATTAGAGCTCTTAATAAATTGCTGTTCAATATAGCCAGGTGTACGTATATCGAAATTACTTGCATTTTGGCAGGTCAATGCAATTTATCGCCATGAAAATCTATTGTTGTGATTATCTCAAGCGGTTTATGGTTCTTTTGAAATATGTACGTACATAGTGATTTTACGCGACTTATACCTACGTTTTACGATATGTGTTCATTCATTTTTATTGACGGTAAAGATGATACATTCATCATCAAATGGGTAGGTAATTTACCTACTTTGTGTAGCATAAAAGTGTACCAGAGTTTAGAAATTGTTACTTATTTCTATAAGGTTTATAGGTTATCGGTTACTTATCGCCGTTATCATCCGCATCTCCTGGACGCGAGTGGGTGGGTAAACGCAATTAGCTGGGATATAACAATTATAACTAACAGCTTAATGTTTATTGTCTAATGCTTAAACCCTACAATAGATGAAAGGTTAAAAAGCTCAAATAAGCATGCATTAGGAAAGAGGTTGCCCGCCGGGTCGCAGTTAGAATGCAAACTGCCGCCCATACATTAAATCTGCTGCATTGGAATTGCAAAGTCGTGATTTGTCAAAGTATAATCTAAAGAACCGCAATATTCGCACATCGTAATTATTATCGTTGATAAAATGGCACCCGAAACTTCTGAGACACCTCACGGTTTTGATGTATGCAAGAATTTATGACTTTGCTCCATGATGCATACAGTGATACTAAATCTATTGTTAAATGTTTTCAGCTACCGCCATTTTGTATTTCAATTTATGGAGTTATTACATGAATACGAAATGAAACAGGAGGGAAACTAACTCTATTCCAAATGAATTTTGTGAATCGCATTTTAAATCCAAAGAAAGCCTTTCAAAACGTATAAGGTCCTCACGTAAAAAGAAATCCAATAGGTATAAAAACTTCATTCCGGTTGCTCTACAATTTTTTTGCTCTACAATGCTCTAAATGCTCTACGATTGCAGTGTAAAATTTGGTATAAATATGTACCTTATCTTTTTTATCAAATGTCTGAACTCATTTCGTCACTTTTTATTACCTAAAACGACTGTATAATCATAATTATTATCGCTTTTAACACAGGTGGGTTAGTATCTATAATCTATTACTCCAAACTGACTACAATAAATAAAACAAATTTCATATACAATAAAATGCCCATCTATTAAACCATCGTTAAGGTTTTTACTTTTTTAGTTCCATGAATAAATAACCTTTATTGCACACATAGAAAACATAGCAAGGGTGGCCTTATCGCTTATAAATAAGTGAGTTGGGGTAAGTCCGGACATGGGGTAAGAACGAAAACATCAAAAATTCGGCGGATACTCGCGTAGGTATTTATTACGGTGGCAAAATTCTGTAAGACGTCATTTTGTTTTGCATCGACCTTCAGGGCCTGGGAATCGCTCCGACGAGCCGCGCGCCTGTTAAGTGGATTTCAAAAAAATTCGTCAAAAAATCATTTTAGAGCGTAAAAGATCGGATATATGTTTTTAATAGACCTTATGCTATATTCAATAAAAGTGCATTTAAAAGTATGTCCGAACTTACCCCGAAGAGTACTTTTTTACCATAGTCATAAAAAAAGCAAGTGTTGTTTTTAAACGCCTTAAAATCAGAAACTGTTGAGTTTATAAGAACAAACTTATTGTAGAGCAAAGCGATGCTAAATGAATTGTCATTTACATCAGTTTTAAGTAGTAAATCTTGAACTAGTGCTGAGAAAATCGGGCTTTTGCTAGACCATTTCAATATGTCTAAAATCCGTCCGGTCTTACCCCAACTCACTATACCTAATTGTTTTTTTTTTTCACAAAACCCATATTTTTTCATGTTCATTGTTTTAGGAATAGAGTAGGTACCTACTTATAGAATAAGAGAAAAATATATTTATAGGTATTTACTGACAAATTTCAGGACATATGCTTTAAGTACTATTACTACTAGTCTAGATATATTTGTCAACAATTTGCCTAATAGCAATACGATTGAAAATGAAAATGTAAATTGAAAAATTATTTGATACAATACAAGTTTTACAATATAAGAACTTGCTGTGGCTTATTGCACATTATATTATTATTAGATTCTTATCAACCTTAACAAAGAAATATATTTATCTTACTCTCTCTCCTCTTTCTCCCTGTAGAACCGCCATCCTGTTACAAATGACCCGAAATTTTGTGTCAGTGTTTCGGGTCATTTGTAACAGGATGGCGTTTCTACAGGAGTCTTAGTACGCAATGACAAAAAGAAAAATGATGGTCAGAACGCTGATACCGGATACCTTAAGATACTGTAATATTTTATATTAGAGAATCTTAACATAAAATATTATAGTATCTTCACCGTGTGTGACGCGCTTAAATATAGTCTTAATATTTCTGCTTAAACATTATGAAGGTATCATTAAAATACAATAAGTATAAGTATAATAATAATATACAAAGAGTAGTGACCTTAATACTTTAAGCAATTAATAACTGTTATTTTATATGTGTATGTTTATCATTTAGTAGGTATATATTAATTAGTTTATAAAATATTGTGTAGTAATGACTCCCTTTATACAGCAAACACTTGTCCATTGCCAAAGGGGTCGCCTGGTAGAGATCACTCTGAAGTGATAAGGCCGCCCCGTTACACATATTAAAGCTAAATGAGATTTAGTATTTACTTTTAAATAATATGTGTAATAAAGTGTTAAATAAATAAATAAAAATAAAAAATCATGTAGTCTATATATGCATCATGCATATGACCACAATCATCATCCATCAAATTCCATTTTTCCTTCTTTTTCATCATATATAAGTCAAAATATATTAATTTATATGTAAATTTATCTACTTATTCATTAATTGAAACCAAACTAATGCTATTTTAATAGTATGTATGAAAGTCATGGTACTAAAGTTGAGCATAATTGAACAAGGAACCATTGGCGACCAAGTAGAAACACATGAGATATATCTCTGGGAATTAAAAACACAAACTGCGTCTATGAGGTTGTTTATCCGTATCTATTCGAGATAAGCAAATGCAAAACGAACACATCGTTCCTGTTTTGTCTCTATAATCAGGCCTATCGATACCTCTAAATTATTTCCCGTAGCCCCGGCGATGTTACTCCTTCGACGAACTCTGATAACACTTTGATTTATTTCATGGAATATTTAATGACAACAGACAATCGCAAAATTTATATGGTAGTACGATTTTAACGCAATACGTTACATATAAATTTACCGTTAGAAGCACGTTTTCTGTATTCCCAACCGCTTACATGCTGCCTCGAGGCTTGTCGAACTCTTATGTTACAGCGTGTGTAGTGTCGTACTGAGTAGCTTTCAGCTTATAAGGCATGTTCCGTACAACGTTATTATAGTGTATTATAGAGGATCACGAATGCACTTTCTAGTACGAATAAATCTATATCGTGCAACTGTATCAAATGCAATAAAGCAACAAATATAACACCGATTGCACTAGGAAAAAAATACTGGATGCCTTATAACTTTTATTAAAAAATAAATAAAAATAGAAGGTATATGGTGACACTTTATATAAGTGAAAAAACTTTATCTAATAAATAAAAATTACAAATAATTTAAGTAGGTATCATTATTAGTAGGTACTTAAATAACTATAAAAGAATGCAATAAAAAGCTCATATGTGTATAATAAGATAATGTCAGAAAGTCATTGTGCAATACGTCACTCGTTATTAGAGCGTGAGAGCCAACAACCCTCGCGGCCTATTTCGATCAAAATTACAACAAGCACGAAGCACGAAACCGCAATATCGCACGGCAGGACGATAGGGTGTTGTTAACAATTTATTGATCAGACCGACGACCGGCCAACGTTCATTCAATTATAAAGTATTTAATTACAGTCAGGTAAGAGATAAATCGCGAGCAATTATTTCTGACTGCCTGCGACGCTGGGACGCAGCGGGTTGGCCGTATATTTTCTTGCAACTCCATCGCCTAATAATTGAATTTCCTCAAGAGAACAATTGCTTCGATTACAGCGCAAGCCGACATGGATCGACGCCTAATGAATCTTCCGCTGTCTAGTTATTTACCGAGATAAACTCTGTGTTTACTGGCTACACGCGCATGATTGCACGAGCTCCCAATAAATTAGATTTATCGGGGAGGAAGCTAACTGTATGTGGACATACATCACCATATGCGACAAGACATTCCTTATATTAATTGGCGCTGCAGCACTATTATTAATTGAAAATTAAATCGAATCTCTATATTACTGTAAGCATTATATCACTGAATCAAGTTACTGAATAGTAAATGTAAGTATATTTAGTTTCACTATAATATTAAGATATTTTCTTAAAACCCCTTGCAACACTTGTATCCGTTCAGAATGTTACTATAGACGCACCTTAATAAACAATAAGAGCAATCGATTTTGTAATATAATACAAATCAATATCGGATAGGCAGTGGCCGACGCACGCGCAACCGATCACCGGCTATATACCATTTCGATTTATTTGGATGAAGGTTTATTTCACGATTTCAATTACAATATAAGTATATTAATTTTATAAAGCAATAATGAAAGAAAGCTAAAAACTGCACATATAACATTTACGGTGTATCTAAATTGTACATTCGATTAATGAAACAAAAAATAAGAAAACCAAAAGTATTTATATTCCGTGTTATCTAATTAATTATTGGAAATATGTAATTCCATATATACCGTAATGCGCAAATGAAATGAATTGCAAATATGGGAAATTTAAGTAAGTGCTGCACTATGCTGCAGCCCGTATAATCAAATATAAAAGCAAATTGAACACGTTGGGCGTCGACTCGACCGAGAAGCTAGCGGTGGATGCTCAATATCTATTAGTAGGTAATATCTTAGCTGAGAGATGGCTCTGGCCCAGATCTGAAGCCGGTCGGACCAGTTCTCCGGGCATCCTTGCGTAACAACGCGCCCGGACCGCTTGCAAAAATGCATTATCGAGTTCCAAAATATCACGCACGCCCCTTAAAAGCATTTTGAAATTCGCAAACTTAAAATGACCATCGTCACGGTAGGTACCGACCGCAAAATTCAAATTACTATACATTGCAATTGCACAATCTGCACCGATTTTCGACAGGGAAAACACATTAAAGTGGGGTTTATTACGGAAAAAGTTAATATAAATCATGAAATTATAATTACGCATGACTTTACCCCGCCTTCGAATGACATGCAATTTTGTTTCGGAAATTATACAGCGATGTCTTATTTATTACGCTTCTTCTGATCATTAGCATACTTACCCACCCAGACGATAATTTAGGAAAGAGGGTGTCCTTGGTTTTGAATAATAACTATAAATATTTAAATGATTCAATAGGTACATTCGCTTTGCGCACCGACGACCAAATTATATGTTTGACTAAACAGTTTCGTTTTCCAGATTTCTAAAGAGCAGTAAATGTAATTTAGGAACATGATCTTTGCGATAATATAATGGTAGAGTTCTATAATAAAGTATAAGAGGCGTGCTCGGAATCGGTTACTGTGTGAAAGATCCCTAACTAAGTAAATAGGTGTTACCTGTACACGTTTATAATTATAACTTACCTGATGTCTACTTATCTATTAATGATCGGTTGTACAATAATAGGAATCAAAAATACACAAATAACACCAACCTGAAGATTTTGGAGGTTGAAAATTAAGTAATAATATAAACTATCACGCAAAAGAAGCTTTTTATTTTTAGATTTTGACTAGGTACCTACTACTTTTCAATATTATGTACCTAGGTAACGTTAGCAAATCTTGTTTTTTCTCAGCCAATCATCATAGGCCCTTCTCTGAATTATTCATTTTCGTTACATTCTATTGTTGTAATAAAATATTATTTATTATTCAAACGTATTATTGGATTTGGTTTTCAACCTCACAATCAGCCGCCTCAGTAAATTATGTAACAGTAATTGAGGTAAATACTGATGAAAATTTGTTTTTAATGTTCCTAGATTGATAACGATTTATTATTATCTTCAAGCATTTATTAAAACGTCTCTCCTCTCAATTATAATACGATAATCTAAAATACAAGCGCAAATGCATTGCGGCGCCGACTCGTAGTAGTCTCTCACGGTACTTTATTAGCGTCAAATGCGAGCTTAATTTACGGGACACAGAATCGGAATGTGATGAAGTCATGTCCTGGGTCATCTATTTTATGTATAAACATTTTTATGTTGACATTGGAATTAATTTATTCACTCGATTCATTTATGAATTCGATGCATATTATACTCATTAAATATGGAATCATAAAAATTTACATTAGGTAGGTACCTAAGGAAAAATTGATAAAAATCATCTGTTATTTATAGTTTTTGTCGTTACAAATGTATGTATATTATACACACTATTGTGCACACTGTATAAATCAAAATAATATGTGACTAAAATATAGGTTTTCATTGTAATTACTTACAATCAGTTATGCATATTCTGTTATCAATCATGTTGTAATTGGCATTAAACGACTCGGTTGTAAAGAAAACATCCGATCTTGTCTACACTTCTCGTGAATGCGACTTGTTATTCAACGCTTGTAAGCTATTTTATCTTTACAGACTCGTCGTTTACTTACAATTACAATAAACTTTCTTATTTACAACCATGACAAATTAAGAATGTCGTTTGACGTTTCACAAAGAGTTGACAGCACGCAATAATTAAAATTTTTTGGTTAACGCTTAATTGACATATTTTAATTGCACCTTGTTGATATTTTTTTACAATATGAATAAGCAACAAAAAATGTTTAGATAGAAATAGCTTTTGTAAACTATCTAAAAGCACGCACTTATCTATACAAGCTTACTTTTCCCCTTTTTGTATTTCTTTAAAAAATAAGTGTTTACATCTAGTATCTATTAATATCTACTTGCATAATTCAGCATACAAATTCTTTAGTTTCTCGTAACTTAAGAACTGAAACTTTTCCACAAGCTTTTTCGTTCTCAATCAATTGTCTTAATATTAGTGGTGTAGCAAATTGGGTTATTATTTATCCATATCTTTACAGCTGATAATAAGCGATCTTTGAAATTTGGAACAGATGATATGGAGGTTCTCCATACCCTAATAATGTGGTATAGGAACACGACTTACCAAAACTTACACCTACATGCAGATCATTATATAAAAGCGCAATAAAATGCGTTTACCTGATTAAACGGGCGCACCTAAGCTACGCTCAGTAACCCTGCAAAACAATCGTTTTACTCACCTGGCAGATTAAGACATGAGAACTACTCATTTAATTATTTGCACCTGATGGCAAAGGTCGTCATGTCACGTCTCTAAAATAAAACGGGAGTCTGCAATAACCAATTACTTTATGCAACAAGTGCGAACTAAAATTACACGCTTGTTCATTACTAATTTTGCAGTTTCCCAGGCGTGCATGCGACCACCTTCACTAAAACGTTAATAAAATTGCATTCGCATAATATGCAAGCATTACTTTAATGCGCCTAGTTAAGTTTGCAACGAAATTTCATCTAATGTATTCACGTTCCGTAAAATTTATAATATACATAAATATCAGATATTAAGATATCCAAGATCTTATTATCGTACGCGACAGCTGTTACAAACAGAACTACGTAACACAGGTTTTACATTGCATAAGTTTGTTTGAATCGAGATAAATCGTAAGAGATATGTATAGAGTGAGTCGGTTGGTATTGCGAATCGTTAAGAAGGAAAGCAGAGTTGGTAGGGTCAGCAGAGCGACTCGTGACCGAGCCCGAGCACTGGGAACGGATCGTCACGACCGCCTTCGCCCTCGTCGCCTCCAAATAACATGATATTACTCACTAACTGGCCATTTCACGCCACGTTTTAAGGTTTCCAACAACGCACACATCAATAAAATGTGATTTGCGGCACTTTAGAGGAGTTTAAGATTTAAAGACCATGACATTATATTATGGTCTTAGGATCAATATGCCGATTATATATCCAGAGGTTGACACGTTAAACAAAATAAAAGGAACGACACTAGCAGTATACGTAGAAATACTATCAATTACATGAATAACTTTGATTAACCTATTAACTTATTAACCGATTAAATTATTAACCTTTGATTTTCTTAACATACTTCCTCAGTTCAAAAGAGTATCATATCAATGCAAGTTAAAATTGCTCTCGTGACATTTACGTGTTACCTTAAAAAATCGCCTTATCATTAAAATAATTCGAATATATGACCGAAATCGATTTAATCAATAAGAAATTGTTGTCGCACTTTTTCCGACACGTCGATGGATTGACCTGAGAGCATATAAATAAAATTAATGAGGTGAAAATTAAGGCAAGGCAAAAGCTTATATAAAAACTTTATAAGCTACTTTTTTCGTCACAATACTGTCATACAAGCGAGCGGAGCGAATATTCATAACGACCCACAATTTTTTAATAACTTTTAAAATTTTTCATCTAAAATTGAAAGCTTCACTTTTTATTATTTTTCTTCGTCGGTTTAAATATATTTATTCTAATTTAAATACTCAGACATGTATACAGAGAGACTATATACCTACTCTATCCCTGCAACAAATTTTATAAATATTTACAGAGCTTTAATATTAATATGTTATAGCGGATTAAAATATACAGGGTACGACAGAAAGACTCGTAAGGAAGGCACAAGCGTCGAAACTCTATTGTAATTCAGACCTCAGTGCAATGAGAATCCTGAAAAATTTAGCAACCATTGCGTCAATTTTTTCTAAATTTTCTTATTTTAGTTTATATAGAGACCAATTAAATTGTTCCCTTTTTAAAAGTTTTTTTTTTTAATATATACAATGAATAAATAAAGAGAAATGAAAACAGAAGCAGAGCATAATTAACGTTAACGGACAGAATACAGCAAACAAAGTTAAACAAGTAAATAACATTAATAAATTATTTTGGTACTGAAAATAATTTTCCGATTTTAATGTACCTATACCTATTATGTATGATCTAATCACCAATTAGGTAGAGTAATTTTCAGCCTTCTGAAATAATCATAATGTTCAACTATTTCAATCAATTTGGTTATTGCAACCTAACTTAATACCAAAAAATTAATATTTAATAGGTAAATAAATAATGGTACCCAAGAGATAGTTTGTATCACAGGTTTGTATATTTCGGATAAGCCGTCAACATTGTTGTTGTTATTTAACGCGATATTGCCCATTAGTGTCTCGGCTGGGTTCACATTGTTACGACAGCTTTTGACGAGCTTTTTATATATGTTCCTATAACCTATCTAAATATTATCATTTATACCTAATTGACTACCACTTAAATTATATTTAAGCATCAGTTCAAGGTGGACAATGTTTTGCGGATCCAATTAAGCGGCATTTTTGTTTTGATGACAGATAGTGTTATGGACCATTGTTTAGAAACAGTGTCGACGATCTTGCGGGGAGCTGCCTTGCCGATCGCTCAAACTGTCAAACCTTAATGGTGACTGTTTGCGCATACAAATGCTCCATCATTTGACGGTCATTTTATTCTTTATCATTTAAGTTTTGGGAGATAAATAGACACATAACCTTCATGTGCATTACAACACATTGTTAACGATGATAAATACTTGTCCAATAACGAGCTGGCTCATGTGGGACGCTGGTGTTGAATTATAAACTGATTGATAATAAATAATAAAATATGCAATAGTATTTATAGTGGGTGTCCAATGTCCATCTTCGTCAACTATAGCCCTGAACAAATTTAAAATAAATAAATATTTAAAAAGTTACAATTCATCATACGCTTTAAAAGCAAACTGGAGAACTCATCTAGTTTCTTACTCTTCATTTTGATTCAAATTAATTTTAATAAACAGACTCGAGTAATTTATTATGGAGCTAAGAACAACTTAAAAAA
>CAJQZM010034538.1:0-11497 GCA_907164665.1 Colias nastes
GGTCGCTAGATCCTTTACTATGGACGCTGAGTCGCCGACGTGCTGTGTGAAATTAAGTTTGTGATAAGTTCTGTTCTTGTTCCGTATTAATTAAAGAGAAAAAATTGAATTCCTATTTTTTGATTTAATATTATAAGGTTAATGTCATTATATTGTATAAAACAATTTCGCTTCCCGCCGTCTGTCCGACCTTCTGACCCGATGTATGCTTACATCTTTAAAACTAGGCAACGGATTTTGATTCAGTTTTTTTAATAGTTTAAAACAACGTGATCGAAGTCGTACACGGAAAAACAAACCCGTTTATGAAAGTTGCTGATTTGTTTAAATAATTTTTACATGATTTCATTTGCTGATTTATTTCAATTTTTTTTATATATAATTTAACAAATTTCCTATAATATGTATCAACTCACCATATACTCATAAGTGAGGTCCACCTTGGGGCCAACCATCGCTACATCAGTCTCCTTATGCACGAACGCCTTGCGGATGCGTGCGTTCAATAGCGGCGCTTCGAAACGCACGTTCGTACCGATTAATAGCACGAAATCTGCGTCTTCCACGTCTGTGGATAAAAGCATTTGATGATTTTTTCAGTGTTGTCCAAAAATGCGTTTCTTTAAATTGATTTCATTTCATTAATTGAAAAACGTTAGATTTATTTATGTCTACAAGTCAATGTACAACCTTTTCAACCTGACTTTTTTGATGTCTTAAATTCTACTGAAGAGATTCTACTATCCAACATGTCATACTTTTTCTAATACTATATACCACGTAGCACAAAAATAATACCAGTTATTTACTGTAACATTTTAACTTACTGAAATGACACAATTATTAACAAAAAAATAAATAAAAATAGTACATACTTGCAATCTTAGTGTTCAGCAGGTACGAAGAACGCAGATCGGTACCAGATCCATCTAATGGGAAGCTTTTCTCGGTGCACACATTCTCACTTCCAAGCCTGTTTAGAAGATCTTTCAGGGCTACTAATGATTCGGCATCAGCTAGTTCACCGGCTACGCCCACCAACTGTAGAAATAATTAATAATGGTTAGATGCTGTAGTTAAATCCTCTGAAATCGATGGTATATTGGCGCTGGCATATTTAAATTTGAACAGATATTATGTATGCAGTTTTATGGCCAGATAATCATCTTCAGAAATAAACACTTCATTCAACACAATTACTTATAGCGGATTTCTTTTCGTCAATATTTATATATTTTCTACAATCTCATACAATCTATTATGCATGTTGTATTGAATCTAGATCTTGCTATCAATGCTATATTAAGGGATACTCTTAAAATAAGATGTATATCTCTCAGCAATAAATATTTAAAAAAAATACCTTCTCCGGTGGACAATCCCTGATAGCCTGAGCAGCGGCTACAATAGCGTCTTCCCACTCTACAGGAGTTAGATTCCCGCGGCTATCAGCTATCATTGGTGACACGAGTCTCTGCCGCTTGAGGCCGTCGCACGCGAAGCGAGATTTGTCGGATAGCCACTCTTCGTTGATCTCCTGGAAGATAAATGGGGATATAATAAAAAAATGTACCTGTAGAAACGGACATTTAAATGTGTTTTGTTATATAAAGAGACATAATTCTAGGAAAATTATTTGCTCTGCAATTATCATGAAAAAACAAACATAATAAGTGTAGATAAATTTTGTAACTTTTAAAAACAGAATCAAAAACATTTTCAGCTATTTCAAGTTAACAGGAAGAAGAATGTATCCATAATCTAAGAAAAAATTAAATCTCAAATACATAATTATAAATAATACACAAACCTCGTTAGTCCTGGGCAGGATACGTAAGACTTCGTTGGTTCGTGTCGTGACTACAATGTTGCTACCCAGTGGGTCCAACACATCTACAGACTCAATCTAAAAACGAAAAGTACAAATAAATTAACATAATAAATAGGAATTCATTATATTTCACATTTCGTTTCCTCTATAATATGTATTTCTATTTATTCTTGTATAGAATAAGAATAACAACAAAATGTATATTGAAAAATTAATATACATTTTAAAATTTTAAAACTGTAAATACATATGCAAATGATGCAATAAACTCTGGTTACTGAAAATCAAACATTCAATGTTGCTTTAAAAATAATAATCACTTATTAAATATTAAAAAAAATAACAACAAAAACTAACTCGTCGTGTCTCCCAGGGGCGAGCGGCGAAGCTGTAAGGTTTAGATGTCAACGCACCAACGGGACACAGGTCAATGATGTTTCCGGATAACTCTGAGAGGAACATCTTCTCTACGTATGTTCCCACCTGAAAATTATCTTTCATTACTATTTTATTTCATTTTTATTTTAAAAATTAGGCTGTAAATTTATGTTTCATGATTATTGCGTTTAATTTCGAAGTTGCTCATGCTTTCCTATGCATAAAATAATAAGTAGGAAGTAAAAATTTTAAATACAAAGTGCCACTTTTGGATAAAATTATACAAACTGAAAAAAAAATTTAATAAAAAAAAATATTGATAAAATGCAGATAAATTATAGATAAGACAAAAAAAATCCTACTGCATATATAATTTTATAACTATTTAATACCTTTAATTTATGCAATTATTTATGCTTTGTGTTATTGCATGTTATTTAGTAATAACAAATAAACACTTAAAAATTTTATTTTAACTGCAAAGCTTTAACAATTAAGTACATAAAAATAACTTTGAAAAACACACACCTGCATATCAGTACCCCTGCCAGTGGTACCAAAATCATCAACACCAGCCACTTCAGAGGCAAAACGGATGCAACGAGTGCAGTGAATGCAACGAGTCATTATCGTCTTAATCAGTGGACCCACATCTTTGTCTTCTACTGCCCTGTACATTAAAGAAATTCAAATATCTAAAAATCCATACAAACATAACTATACACCTTATTTTTATATTTTAAACTCGTCCTTCTCTGAATCGAAATTCACTAATTTATTAACAAAATCATAAAAGATTTCATAATATAATAATGTCACGCAATGATATCTCTTTGTTTACAAGCAAACTTTTAACATAGGATTTAAAATCATTAAGCTATAAAAATGAACTAAACAAATTAAAGTAATAGTATTATCACAATATAGTTATATCTTACCTCTTTCCAGAGAAGTGAATGTCAGTAAATCGGCTCTTATCTGACCCAAAGGCCATGGATTGATCCTGCAGATCACATTCCCCACCTTGATCACAGATTGGGCAATCTAAAGGATGGTTCACTAGTAAGAACTCCATAACACCCTCTCTAGCTTTCTTAGTAAGATCTGAAGTAGTTTTTACTCTCATGCCCTTCATGACAGGCATGGCGCAAGCAGCGACTGGCTTCGGGGATTTTTCTACTTCCACTAAACACATACGACAGTTGCCTGCAACCGCCAATCTCTCGTGATAACAGAATCGAGGTATCTCTACTCCCACCATGGCTGCAGCCTACAAAGTTTATATTATTATGAATATAGGTAAATGAGAAATAAAAATTAAACTTACTATAAAACATTACGAACCTGCAAAACAGTAGTGCCAGGTGGAACATAAACTGGTTTGTCATCTATAAAGACTTCGACCTTCTCTGGTTGGGCCTGTACTTGAGCAGCATACTGTCGCGCTGCCAGCGGGGCTACCCGGGTGGGAGAGCTCAACGCAAGCGCCCTTGTAAGCGGCTGGCGCAGCATCTTCTGCAGTTATTACGCAAATAAATAACAACAGACGAACACCTTTTATTTAGCAAATAAATCTATTCTAAGCAAAAGTTGTCACTATAAATTACAAAAAAGTAGGCCGTTAATGATAATATTAGTGCGCAATATGAAAAACAATGCCAAATAAAATATTTATTGGTGCAATGTTATGGTTACATAAGTTTCATCGCCTAACCTCAAGGAATAGTACTTTTTAAACAATATCAGTTACTCCTTCTGAAAATATTAATTTAATCGATTTAGAAAATACTATTACAGATATTTTTTTAATAATTTAATTTAAACGTACACTAAATATTGCCGAATTTATCGAGTCCAAATGACAGAAGTACTGTCAATAATTAAATTTGTCATTTTTTTTTCTTTTTTCTCTAAATACGTAGCATAGATTAGCAAATGGACATAAAATTTATAACAGACAAAATAATCAGTTATTATTGTGGTAATAATATTTAAACTTTCCTAAAATATTTTAAACATAGACCGCAAATAATGTATTTAAATATTTACTAGTAATAAAGGATTTAATTCCTACCTTCTATTATTATATCCTGCACATTCTGATACGATACAATTTCTAATAATAGAAGTAGTAAAAAGTTACATGTAGGTTAATTTAAATAATTTATTAATTTCATCATTTTGTGAATTCAATATTTAATAAACTTTAAAAATATTTTTAATAAGTCCAATAGTTGGGTAGCTGATCACTGAAATATGAATTTGACAAATTTAATGACAACTCACGACTCTGTCAGACAGCAGACTCAGCTGTCTCGGGTGACGGGTCTCCCTCTCTAGTCTCTTTCGCTTTTCGCTCACTCCTGCCGGGTCGCGTGGTGTGCAGTGGGTCGACACTTAGAACATCGTTTTGGTTAGGCTTACATTTGCAAGCAATTTTAAACTTCATTCCATTGACATAGAGTTTAAATTAATTTGTACTTTTTCAAGAGCCTATGTTAAGTTTAGCTTGCCAACATTTAGAAAAAATAAAAATATTTCTAATGTTGGCCTCTCCGATGTAATCGTATAATATTAGATTTAATATTTTAGTTTTAGTTATTTATTATTATTTCTTCTTTTTTTTTAAACCTTATTTTTGTACATTTTAATTTTAAGCTAGTACATTAATAAATTATTTCTTTCTTTCTTCGATTTCTTGTCAATGGTTAAGACTTAAGCATAGACAACGTCTTGATGATTTGTCATTTGAATTCAAAATACCAGTGCAAACTTAGCACCCCATCAATGGAATTTTGGGTCGAAAACGTAGACAGAGAATCCAATAGACACCGGCAATGCGTGTCGCAGAAAGAGATAAAAAAGAATACGTCACAATATTTAGGGTTACCGTGTGAGGGAAAATTTACCCCGCAATTTGTAAGATACAAATCTCTCAATATTATTCACATAACATAAGTGGATAATAATGAGATATCCACATTACATACTTACATGTTTATACTAATATTATAAAGAGGAAATGTTTGTAATTATGTATGTATGTATGTATGGTTTTCACGCATAAACTACTGGACCGATTTCAAAAATTCTTTCACCATTAGAAAGCTGCATCTTCACTGAGCAACATAGGCTATATTGCATTTTCAAAAAAATTAGAGATCCTTACCAAAAATGCAATAATGTATCCTTAATAAAAATTCTGTCATCGCGTGCGCTGCGGAATCTATTGAAAATAGAACAAATAAATGTTCTACGGTATTATAGAATGGACCAATATCTACAAGAAAGTCCGCGATACTCCATTCAAAAGATATAACGAATTTTTAAAAGTGTCAATTTACAGAAAATAGTAGGTATACTGTTTAATACAATGAGTAGGCGTAGTGCGGGACGGGGTGAAGGTGAGGAGGGAAGGGATATTCGCAGGAACTACTTTGATTCCGATTTGAAAATTCTTTCAGTGTTAGATAGCCCATTGATCGAGGAAGGCTATAGTAGGCTATATTGTACCATAACACTTAGACCAACAGGAGTGGAGCCACGCGGGTGAAACCGCGGAGCGCAGCTAGTATATAATAAACATATTACTTTTAGATGGGTAATACATATTATGTATATACACATACCTATATAGGTATTATATAATATGTCTAAATATATCATTATCATAATCCCATATGAAAATGTGTATGTAATGATAATGTAGATGAAAACTCGATTGTTTATTATTTTTTATAAAATAAAATAAAAAAAATAAAAGAATGTTTATTTTCGTAAGTATTAACAGATACACACGTTAATTATATTGACCGACCCGCGAAGGCGCAAAAAAAAACGAAATTTACTTAATAATAATTTATTGTAATAAAAAAATTACATTTAAATTATCTCTAACTTAATTAACTACGTCCCTCCGGTTCAATGTTGGAACCAAGAGTGTCCATTGTCTTCGGCGGGGCAGCGTCGCGGTGGTAGTGATTGTAATACTTTCTAACCTTCGGTTTTGGTTTCCAATCTGTTCATCCTGTAGCTACAATCCAAATTTGTCGTAAATTATCCGGTTCAGGAAAACTGGAACAAGCCATTGAATATTTCAGATTCTATATTTAATTAAATACACACTGCAGAATATATATTATTATTTCCCATAATAGTGGGTAACAATTTGTAGAAAAGTTGGCAACACAAAATTTTTTAGGTTAAAATTTTTAATTGTTATTTTTGTGGTTTTTAAACAATGTATTCAAGTCAACAGCACGTGATACACAATATATTAACACGCTGAAATATCATGAAGGCCTATAAACTGATAAAGAGTTGTATACTTACGAGTGAAAAGACAATCCAGGCATTTTCGTTCCACTATCACTTTTACACCCTTTAACGCTACACCGCACCATGGTATTATTTTATAAGGTATTAACAGTAAGTCTAAATCATTCAAAACCAAACATACCATGAATTACGTAACTTAGAACATGTAAAAACTATATTTTTATGGAAGACGATAGCTAGCTGTCAAACTTTGTTTATCAAAGTAGGTTGCTATTCTTGAAAAAAGTGGCACGCTGCGTGAAACAAAAAATTTTATCGTTCTCTCTCATTTCTTTACACAACACCGGCATAAGTTGCTCTTTTTCTTGTGTGAATGCGACATAAGATATCAATTTGTCTATTGGTTTCTCTGTCTACGGTCGAAAATGACCTTGATCGTTAGGTCCCCGTTAGGTCCTTTAAGGTCCCACAATTTTTTCGTTAGGTCCCCTTTAGTTTTTTTTTAAATAATTTTTTAAATTTTAGGTATAAAAAAAATGCACTTTAGCACCCCATCCATAGAATTTTGGGTCAAAAATGACCTCAATCGATAGGTCTCCGTTAGGTCCTATAAGGTCCCACAATTTTTTCGTTAGGTCCCCTTTAGTTTTTTTTTAAATATTTTTTTTTTAATTTTAGGTATAAAAAAGTTACACTTTAGCACCCCATCCATAGCAAAATTGGCAAATTTTATCAAAATCGTATTCTTTACCGTTAGGTCCGTATAGGCTCATCATTGAAATTGTTGAATTATTTATTTTATTAAAATTATAAAATAATAAAAACCTGCGCATGCGCCTTAGAGCATTAAGGCTTGATTAAGGCATGCGCACATCATACATAAACAGCGCGAAATTTAAAATGGTATCGTTTCATTTATTAAATAAATCTATTGTTCTGAGAGTGCTTATTTATTAAAAACCTACTTTTCAACCTAGAATTAAAATAACGGTATTAGTGTCAATCTATGGTGTCAATATATTTTTTGTAGCGGCCACAGGGCCACACGGGCAGTGTGACCAGATTCAGTATTTTAATACTTTTTCAGTATATTTCATCGACTTTTCCGAACATCAGTATATTTTCAGGTATATTGCTGGAAGTCAGTATTTTTGGGTATATTTTGGTTGACGTTATGGCAGCACCGTCGTGAGAGTCGTCGTTATGAGTCGTCTTTGCGACAATGTTTGCGGAATTCCCCGGAACGCGAACATTGGGGACTTTTCCGGATTTATACATGTTATCTATGAGCAAAGATGAGTAAGTTACAGATATGACAAGAAAGACGGCCGTCGCCGGCGTTGTAGTATTGTCAATTGTCATACTACCTTTACAATTATCAATCAATACATAGTATAAAATAAATCAGAGTTGCAGAATGTATGTTCGCCTAAAACTTTACAACTGCTGGACCGATTTTAATGCGGTTTGCACCATTAGATAGAGCGTAATTTCCAGATTGCATACATTGAAATCCGTTGTGTTTCATGAATATCAGTTTACGTGGACGAATTCGGGACGGACCGCTAGTTTATCTATAATTTTCAAAACAACGTCTAGTTTTTAAGTTTTCAGTTGGATGAATAGGTAGTAGTGAAACATATAAGATATTTTATTACTAGTATAAAATCGTCTAATACGGTTCAAGTGAAATGATTGTCTCTTCTGCACTCGACTTAATCTTTGAGGACTTTCTTTCGATAATTCGGGAATTTCCCCAAAATAGGAGATGGTTTTTGTCATCATATAAATAGAACGCGATTTTCGTTGTTTTTATTTACTTAGTTGCATCCATCCGGACAGCATGTCTAGTTTTCAGCAAAGTTATTTAGCGAAGTGGGAACAAATTCCGGAATTTTCTTCGTGGCTTTCACGTTATAAGGATGATGAGTTCACCGCATTTTGTAAAGCATGCAATGCGAAACTGCAAAGTAGATTAGCATCTATAAAACTAACATTTATTGTGAGGATTGATAAATAAAACGTGTTAAGAAAATCAGTATTTTTATTGGTATATCTGTCATATGTAAGTCGGTATATTTCAGTATTTTTTGGAGGTGCCTCGGTATTTTTGTAAAATTTAATCTGGTCACACTGCACACGGGCCACACTATCTGGAATGTCATCGTGGCGTTTATAATCTAGACAATAGATGAATCAAGATGAATAGACCCTAGTTAATTGTCAGTTTTGTTGAAAACGGTTCAAATTTTTTGCGAATTTACCTACTTATTGGTTTTATTGATGAAATATTGGTAAAATTATAAAGAGTGCTGTGCGGAAGCTTTTATTTACAATGATTAGTAAATACAAATAGATACAGAAAGAGAAAATAGCTTAAATCAAACAAAAAGAAGATTGTATACAATATGTTGCGACAGAATTCATAGGTTAGTAAAACTTATTCATCTTAATAGTTTTATTATGTACTAGTAGTAAGAATTTAAAATATTATAAATGATATCAGCTGTACAAATTTATATAATGTATGTTGAAGTATGTTAATAAGGAATAAAAAAATTACAGAAAAGAGTTCAAGATGTGCTCTAACCATAAGAAAGTAAAAGATCTACTGCAGGAAGATGTCTCTCGCAGAATAAATATTTTGACCAAATTTCTTCAATGACTGGTACCTATTTATTCAAGAACATTTTTTCAAATTAGTAAACTAAAATTGTTTTCAATTAGAAAACATTTAATGATTAAAATTTATTAATTTCCAGATATTAGTTTTTCAACACTGAAAATAATTCATTCTGAAGGGAAAGGAAACCAAGGGGTTTTCAGCACCCCTGGTAAAAAGCGCCCTCATAAAACAACAGTATCAAACTTGGACAGTTTCAATATTCAATTGATTAGAAACAAAATCAATTAATATTATATTGTAAAGAAGCAAGTGCCCACACTAAGAAGCCTTTTGATAGACTTGAGGGAAAGCATCGGCTTTAATGTCTGCAGAGAAACATTACGCCAGATATTATTATCAAATGGGTTTGTTTTCACACAGAACAAAAACCAATGTTCTGTACTCGTAGAAAGCATGGTGACATAGGTACTTGAAGGCAATTATTTCAAAACGACAGCAAGGGAAGAAAATAATTTATTTAGATGAGATTTATATTCATCAGAATTATAGACCAAAGAAGTCATGGCAGGGTCCTTCAACTCAAGGTGCTATTACAGATTGCGAGGAATAATTGAATGTGGGGCAGGCCATTTTAAATCCTATTGCAGAAAAGACAAAAATTATTGGAGCTTGTATGATGATAATGCAAAAAAAGTACAAACAGTTTTATTTTCCAAAGTAGTAACACCTGATGCTGCTATTTATACTAGAATAATTAAGTAAATTTAATTGTTTTGTTAACGTTTACGAGTTTATTTTTATTTTATGTCAACTTTTAGTTTTTAAAAGGAAAAAATTATTTCATCGTAAAATTCTGTACTATGTTAATCATGAAAAATATAATTTGATAATTTTACATAAAAAATAAGTGATAACAAACTACTAGATTGCAATTAGGTTTAGTTTATTTGAATACTTTATTTTTGTTCGTGTGTTCGTTGTATCTAAAATCACTTTATTTTGCATTTATTTTGTCTGAAATTGGCAATTTTTTAATGATTCACTAATTGAACCTAGTTGTACTTGTCGGTGTAATTTGTAATGCATCAATACATTTGTTTTTGTAATAAATTAGTTTATTTAAAAGATATCAAAATTTTATTTATCATAAAGTTAAATAGTTTCTAAATCATATTTTATTTATCAGAAGTTACTATAGTTACAGAAATCCATAATTACATACCTACAAGTACTAGAAATATTTATAGATCCTGAATATTCAATCATACAGTAATTGTATATTATATTAACTCAAACGCTTGTTTAATATAAATTATACTTCTCATGGTTTAAAAATAAAAGATTCTCATATTAATAAAATAAAATTTTATTGAAAATCAGTCGTTATTTATTTTTTAATAATTTTAGTAAGAAATGATGACATCATGAGAATCAGCTGTTAAAAAAGTTCATTTATTTGCCTTCACAACATAAAACTATTACAAAGGAACTAATTAAGTACTTAAACGTGTAGCATTTTCGTTGTGAAGGTTTGGGTTTAGTTTTTTACCTTTTAGGTTTAGTTTTTCACATCAATATTATATTTATCTTAAACTAGCTGTGTCGCGCGGTTTCACCCGCATTGCTCTGCTCCTGCTGGTCTTAGCGTGATGACATATATAACCTATAGCCTTCCTCGATAAATGGGCTATCTAAAACCGAAAGAATTTTTCAAATCAGACCAGTAGTTCCTGAGATTAGCGCGTTCAAACAATCAAACAAACTCTTCAGCTTTATAATATTACTAGCGACCCGCCCCGGCTTCGCACGGGTGCAATGCTGATACTAAATATACTACAGAAAAACTGTGAACGTTGTATATAAAAACATAGCGGCCCGCTCCGGCTTCGCACGGGTAAATAATATATGTATAGCCGGGCGGCCGGCCGGTACCGCCGCAAACGCTACGTCCCGCAATTTTTAAATCTGTAATATCTTCGAAAATATTCACTTAAATCATACGGTGTAAAGGGCCATATAGATCTATATTAAATGAACAATGTATTCAAGGTATTTAATTGGTTAAGGATTAATGCTGTATTGGTTAAAATCGCTTTGAAAATTAGCCACTATTTGTCGTAAAAAGTAAATGACAAAAAAAAGTTAATGTGGGTTATCCATAAGAGTAAAGAGATAGACATATACCATCACGGACTTTTCTGTAGACCTTTTCAATGTGTATAATACTTAGTACATTATTTTGATAAAACTCGTAGGGTTCAGCCTGCAGCTGCGTTTGCAATGTAAGCGGAAAACATGTAATTTTTTACGACATCACATTAGAAACCTCAAAAATAGCAGTACTTCTCCACTATTTAATGGATGTTATTATACATATAAACCTT